>KK116724.1:41983-67048 GCA_000611955.2 Stegodyphus mimosarum | reverse complement strand
CCTGCACATTTTAGACATCTAGCTTGGTGCTTGCAATGACCTCGGCTATGGCCATAACGTTGAATGAAGAAAAAGTTTTACGTCCGATATTTACAGAAGAAATTCTATTTCTTTATCCCAACGAATTCAAAGCAATCAAGATCAAGCAACTAGTAATATTTCAAAAATTGCCACTACATTCCTTGAAAAAATGAAGACTGATACAAGTATTTCATATATGCATGTTTAACGTATTACTGAAATCCCTTGGTGTTTCACCTAGGAAAGGTTTAGCGCATACATACAGGGATTGATGGACTTTAGAAAGTAATGGAGGAGGGATGGAAGTCAGTATCCGGGAAATTTTACGAAAAGATTTTTTATCATGAAAATCACGATGCCGACTTTTAATAAAAGGGGGGGGAAGGGGAAAAGGCTAACAAATCGAATATTAAAAAAAAGGATACTGTTTACTAAACGGCCCCAAATCGCTCTAAAATGTTTAAATAATTTCTGTTTTTATAAAAAAAGGAACTTCATAAATTTGTGGGTAATTTTTTTGGAAAGGCGCCGCTATGTAAGTGGAATATTTGTTTTTCTTATTAAAATAGTACTTTTCAGAAGGTTGCTTTTTTAAAAATTAAAAATTTATCTTCATAAAGATATGGGTATCTTTTAACCCGCGAGAACTCGCACCGGGTATGACATGCCCGATCGATTTTCATTCAATGGTTTTATTACTTTCTTCTTATCGAATTAGGCCAGAATTTCGTGTAGCTGTATTTAAGGTTACATTCTTTCAGCAGGGCAAAAACTAGTTCTGCTCTAAAAATAGATTTTAAGAAACAGGTGTCGAGGGTATGACATACCCGTGCGAATCCTCGCGTCAGTTCGTCACAATTGATGAAAAACTCGAACCTTTTCGGGGGCGGTGCAGATTCAGGTAGTATATGCCCAAAAAGCCTTCTAAGTATGGCATCAAGATATTTGCACTAGCAGATTCTAGAGTATTTTATACCTGGAATATGGAGATTTATGCTGTTAAGCAACCCAATGGACCCTTCAAAATAGATTGTAGTTCGAAAGCCATTGTGATGCGGTTGATGACACCGCTTTTCAATTCTGGACGCAACTTGACAATTGACAGCTGGTATACGGGATATGAGCTAGCACAAGAACTTTTGAAAAATAAAATTACAATGGTTGGAACACTTAGACAAAATAAAAGGGAAATACCGCCTGAATTTTTGGTGAAAAAGGCGTTGTACTCTTCAGTCTTTGGATTTCAAAAAGAAACAACAATTGTTTCGTATTCTGCAAAAAAGAACAAAAATGTAGTTGTGCTGTCCACAATGCATACTGATGACAAAATAGACGAAACCACCATGGAATTGAAAAAGCCAGATATCATTACGTTTTATAATCTTACGAAAGGAGCTGTGGACGTTGTGGATGAAATGGCTGCAGCATACACTACAGCAAGGATATCAAATCGTTGGCCAATGGTTATTTTATTTTCATTGTTGAATGTGACTGCTATTAATGCCAGGATTTTGTTAATGTCCATCAAAAATCCTCCCACACAGTTCAAAAACAGGCGTTTCTTTTTGAAAACATTGGGACTGGTTCTTTCAGAACAACACAGAAATCGCAAGCCTCAAGGAAAAACAACGTATCCAAGCACTTCTAAGGAACTGGAGATCACTAATATTGAACCGCCTGCAAAAAACTCAAAGCAAATTATAAGCGATGTGTATTTTGTCCATGTAATAAGGACAGAAAATCAAGATTTATGTGCTAAAAATGTGAAAAAACCCTCTGTGTTGAACATCAGTATGTAGTTTGTCAAAATTGTTTTTAAATACGTAAGTATGTTATTAAATTCACTAAAATTCTTTAATTTATTATTTTGTAATATATAATTACATAACGTTTGCTTATAAGCAGTATTAATAGATATTTAAATAGCAGAAATGAACTAGGGTATGAGATACCCGGCGCGAGTTCTCGTGTTTGAAAATGGGTGCGTGTTCTCGCGGGTTAATATGGGCCATTCTTATGAAGGTGTCTATTTTGACGAACAATGGCCAATTTTTGTAAAAGAACGAGCAGTTAGTTGTATGCTGAAATGTACCACTATCCAAGCATTCCATTTTCAGCCGAAACATTCCATTATCTAAGAGTTCCATTTTGAGTCAAGGACATTGTTGTAATTAAAAATTTGCTTTTGCGTTGACTGTTTATTCTTCATGACTGTGTAACTTTAACATATTCGCACAGAAAATGGAAGGATAAAGGTTTCTCTACATACCAATACTGGCATATTTGTGATTTCATCGAAACCAAAAGATTTCCTAGTATTTAGTTTCATTATTACGGATTTACCTTACGTTGGTGAAATGGGGCTATTGTGAGTGTGATAGTTGTCGCTGATAAATTTGTTAACATGCTTAATAACATTTATATTGTTTGGATTAGGAGCCGTGGCGGCTCGTAATGCCGAAATTCTGGAAACGTGATTATTTCTTACTCCGCGCGTGTGGTATATGACTATTCTGCGCATGCGCTCTTAGAAAGCAGCGTACGAGGCTGAGAGGGAGAGAACACTATCGCTTTTGCAGTGCCGAATCTGGAGTGTCGTTGGGAGCCGGTTCTTTTTTTTTACTCCGCGTGTGCTGTGTTTAAAAATCCTACACCATATTCTTGATTATTTTTCAGCTATTCTATTTGATTCATTTTTTTTTTCGGTTCTTTTATTTTACAGAAAACTTTAACCATGTTCTTGCATCCTCAAGTAATAAATTCTGTGACTGTGAGTGAACTTTGAGAGCTTTCGTTCTCATGCGCTTGCAATGCTTTCAATATAGAAAAATTTTCTCAGTTGTCATCCAGAGATCGAGAAGAAAATGATTGATCTCTTCGCGCAAATTAAAACAAGAAGAATGGATTTCATTTTTAAATGAATAGGTAAAGCTTGAACTGTAACAATTTAAGTTAAAGTAATTAAGAAATGTTTAGTTTTTCTTTTGTAAAATTTCATGGAAGTTTCGAAATAAATTTTCTTTTTATACATGTTTGTTTCCCTTTACACAGGTTTAAAACAAAGGTTAAATTTTTTTGGAACAGCACCCCCACTAATTTTAGCTGCGAGCCGCCACTAATTAGGAGAATTATTTACAGTAAACTAAGTTTCGAAAGTATCTGCAAAAGCATTTGTAATGTCATCAGGATTCACTCTGGCAGTACTGTGAATGCTATAAAATTTCTAGTCCATCTACAAGAAACCCCACAGAACTGAATATTAATAGACTGAAATATTAATATCACATACGAATTTCATAAATACATTTATCGTTTATTTTTCTGTTTGTTAACAGGAGAGAAAATAATTTGAAAGTTAATTCTGTGGAAATTCTGGATAGTTCAGTAACTAATACACAGAACTAAACTAAGGGAAGGAGATGGGAATCCCTTTTTGAAACTATATTGAACCACCTATAATTTAATTCCATATTGCTCACATTCATAACATTGTAAGGTTTATTATACGTTTTCTAACACTTATTTTAAGTTTTATACCTTTCCTATCTTATTCTAATTCCAGCTTACAATTTCCTGCCAGATTGTAATTTCAGAAAGGTAGATAATGCAAATGAGTATGAGTACTATTTAAGTCGTGATTTAACCGACTTCCAGAGAGAGAGAATCTGATTTCCTGACTAGCGCGCGTTTGCCTTCTGGCTACCTCTCTCTTAGCTATTATTATGCTCGGCCATATCTTAGGCCCTTGCTAGGCTTCGGCGATTTAATTAATATTTAGGGGCCAACTAGTTAGATTCTGATAGCTTCGGTTATATTCCTTAAGAGCTTTAGTTAAGTTAATTTTAATTTTAAGAACTGTTCCCAAATTTATATGTGATGAATGTGAGAAAATGTTTTCAAAACAAAACCTACTTAGTGCACATGAACGTTATTGTTTGTGCTATAAATTAACAGAATATTAATAATATTCTTTTGTTAATTTATTGCACAATTTGTAAATAATGACTAAAAATTTCATCTTTAAATTGATAAATCATTTCAAAATAAAAATATATGTTTATATAACATACTGTCAATAAATACTTTTTGCAAGCATTATTTCTTTCCCCATACCTTTAGACAAAATCAAGAAAAGGCTGGTGATTTTAAAGGGAGTAGGGACACTGAGCTAAAATCAAAATTGCTTTCATCTTGCTAAACTTGATTTTCATTTGAAGTATTTTGAACGTTTTTAAAGACACTGTAATACTAAGTATCACAATGAAATAATAAAATCAGAATTATGATCGTTAAGTTTTTTTCTTTTTAAAATTTTTCAGTTACCTATTTTATATTTAAAATGTGCATTAGAGATATACAATTAACACGATAAATATTTTTGTCGATAAATAAATATCATTAGTGTTCTATATTTGAAAAATGCATGTACATTGTTAAACATCTCATAGGTAAACTGCAAGCAACTAATAAAGTGGTAAGTCCAAAATTTAGATAAATTTTAAGATATTAATGGCTAACAATTATGAAATTCTAAAAATTTCTCAATTTCATTTAGTAATTAGATATGTAAGAAATTTTGAATTATCCAGATACCACTTTTTAATTTGAACTAAAGTTGGTGCATATGAATATTATTTTAGTCAACTTCTATATAAATACATGTTGAAAAACAGACTCAATGTACATAAATGAATGCAAAATGTGCTAGAATTTTGGTTCAGAGGAAAATATTAAGTTTTCATTATGTATATGTATTATATATTTGGTAAAAGTTTACAATAGGGTGCCCCTTGTTTTTTGGCGATTCTGTTTTGATGCCAAGATCGGCGCCAATAAGACAAAATTTCAAGATGGCCACTACACAAAACCAAAACAAGAAGTCAAAGAATTTCACAAACTCCGTGACCATGTACACATCGACCTATTTTCACTTAAAAAAAACATCAGAGAATTGCACAAACTTGTCATTGCACATTTTGACTTTGTCCATGTGCACATCGATTTATTTTCAATTAAATAAATCAAGAAGCTAAAACCATGTTAAAACTCTCATGGTAAACAGAAATGGGGTTTCATCGCCAAAACTGAACAAAATTTTTCGCCAAAAAACAAGGGGCACCCAATTCTACACTAGAGCCATATATTTATATTAGAGGGGCATATTAATGAAAATGCCATCAACTTTAATCATATGTCAAATCTGAACCCAGTAAGATGCAATTGGAAAATTTTGGATTATTACAGAAAATATAATTTAATTGTCTAGATTTTTGTTCATTACTGAAAAGATTAATCTGGTACATATTCTTATGCACCTGCCATGCAATTGTGTGTATTTTTCCATTATGTAAGTGCCACCACATATATGCGTGTACATGTATGAGGAGATGTATGGTTTTGTTCCCAGAAAGTGCTATCATTAGATCTCGAAATGTGTTTGGTTTCCCTTTCATAGGTGTAGAAATGTATCCTAATTTTTAACTGTACAATTTTCCCTATAGACTTTAAATTTCCTTCCTTAGATAGAGGAAATTCACCACTGGTGAGAATTTCATGATTAATGCAATTAATTTCACACGATTGTTAGTTAATAACATCATAATGATTTAGAGTAATGTTTTAATGCATCAGCAACATTTTTATTATACACTTAGTATTATACACTTAGCGACACGACTAAGCACACTTTACCTTTATCAAGATTACAGTCACCAATCCAACGAGACATGTTAATTGCAAGACCTAAGTTAAGATTACAGTTTTCAATCCAATGAGTTAAGTTAATTGCAAAAATGAAGTTTACTTGTCTGGTTTTAAAGGAATAGCCTTAATTAGATTAGAATTATAGATTAGAATAGCACATATGCAAGGAATAATCCATATTAGAAAAGAATTTGAGGTTACAATATGAAAACACAGCCTTAAGACAAACGCCAAAATAAAAATAGTTAAAATAGGAAAAAAGGAGGAATAGATATTACCAAAAAAAATTGGTGAACTCTGTGCCTAGATGTTTGAAAGCTGTCATAAATACTGCAAGATCTCCTACAAAATATTAACTGGCAGGAATACTACTAATATGTGCAGGTTTCTTTAAAATGTACAAAGAGTTGTGTAAAGTAACTTTTCTTTTTGATTATTGATTTTACAAAATAAAAAAGTTTCACTAAATTCATAAAATAATAAATGTGGTTTTGCTGAGAGAAATTTACAAAATATTATTAAGAATGCTCATCCTCAAATCTTAATTTTTATTAATGAACAAAGTAATATTTGATTGAAACTCATAACTGTGTGAACACTTTTAAGAGCCACTGTATAGAATACAATATATACTCATAATAATAAAAGAATACAGTGCCTAGCTTAAAATACTCTAATACATTATAAATAGTCACTACCTGACTACGCTTCTACAAAATATTATATTGTTTTTCGGTATACATAGGGCACAGGCTCAGGTTAGGCATTAAATTTGAGGAAAATATCTAGTTATTAACCAAAGATTATGGTTCGACTGGCGAATTAATAATAGTTCAAGGTTGAATGGCTTATAACATAACACTTAAGTATATTATTTGTTATAGTTTTAAAATAACAAGTGCAAGCTTTACGTGCATTTTGGTTAATAATAATAATAATAATAAATTAAAATATTTCCCTATTTTAGAAAAATAAAGTGTTCAGAAAGAGAGAATGTTTTGAAAACACAAATATTTTATTGATTTACTGCAAGTATAATCATCTATAATATATTTTATCAGACAAATCAATAAATGAAATAATACGGTTAAGTTAATGGATTATTACACGTTACATAAACCTAAGCATTAATTCAAAGCAATTCAAAAACATCAGTACGAGTGGAAAAAATGAATAACATCCATTTCCCCACACGCTTTTAGTCGCCATTAAAAAAATTATCGTATGTCTGAGCACTGCTTGGAGCACAAACTTTGCAGGGTTCGTATGTGAATTGAAATCTGAATTCATCGCCAAGCGTCGAAGGTTACCATGCTGAAAATATGCCTACTGCGCATGCTTGGAGCACAAACTTTGCAGAGTGTAGAGGCTAGTAGGTGTTTCATCTCGGCTTTTATAAGCTTTTTTAATTATCAGTAGAACAATCACGATATTTCTAGATTTTTCTGGATGGCAACAGTAATTACAAGATATTTATTTATTAAGCATTAAATGCACGCGCTCTTTTATTTTTTATTGCTATTTTTTTTGACGTAGTTTTCTCTTCAAAAATCGTCTGCGTTTCACGGGGAAATAAAAAGGAATTTTAATTACAATTCTAAATAAATAGCCAAATAAATGTGAAATTCGTAACAATATATTGAAAAATAAAGAGTTTCAAACCCTTCTCAAATCTTACGTGTTCTGTTCAAACTTAAGCGATTATTCGCTTGTTAAGTGTTCGTGGGGTTCGGAGTTAGAACTTTATGTTTAAAGAGTTGAACCTCACAACATCATAACTACTAAATTAAGTTTATGCAGCATATCTTTTATGTATATGCAGTATACCTTTTATGCATGGTTAGTGCGGCTTCCAGTCTGAATCAATGTATCATTTAGAACTTATATATCGCATACAACAAAGGAGAATAAAGCAGTTATTTCATTTATTATTCATCCACTAGAGATTTTGATTATTGAACGGTAAGTGTGATGTATTGGTGATATCAAGTAACGAAATGTGTAATGTTAGCTTTCAGTCTGTGAGGTGCCAAAAATTTACACAGTGGGACCTAGAGAGAGGGTAAAAAAAAATGACGAAGGCTGATGGAAGCCGTTAGTATTTCTCTGTATCTCCCGTTCTACTGGGTCGATTGTTCAAATTCAAACTGCGTTTTTCATGTCTCGAAAGCGCGACTTAGGATATATATTAGATTTATACATAGCATTGCTCTAACATAGGTATTTTGATACAAAATCGGACATTTTCTCAAATAACATACCAATTTTTTTTCCATATTTCGCTTCAATGACTCAAACGATGCCTAAATATTAAGTTTTGAAGTGTTTGGTGAGAAATTTATGCAGAAATTTAACTTCTACTTTAAGATGGTGGCCAAAATTTTATAGGTTATAATTCAAAATGGTTTTCGAAAAATTTATAAAAATGATTTAAAAATACAAATTTTAAAAATAAATAATTAAAAAACGGGCGAATTTATTTGGAATGAGCCTAAATTTCGAAATGTGAAAGGAAGAATCAAATAAGTTTAATAAAAAAAGAGATAGAAATTCAATTAACATAGAGAACCTAAAATTTTGAAAGCTAAGGCAACTCGTGCGATTATTACAAAAATTGGCACTTTGGCTTAATTTGAGTCGTAGAATCCAAATATGGAAAAACATTGGCATGTCATTTCAGAAAAGTCCGTGTCAAAATACCTATATTAGAACAACGCTATATATAAATCTAATACATATCCTAAGTCGCGCTTTGGAGACATGAAAAACGTAAGTTGAGTTTCGTCAGTCGGCCCAGTAGAATGGAAGATATAGAACTGTAATTTTTTTGCCCTGTGTACATATTTCAGTTATTAGTAAAAGTTTAAAAATATGAAGTGTGAATAATTTCTTTGACGAGGAGAGAAGAAGACCCAATAAGGAAATTTTTAACTTACTACAATGAAAATAGGTTCAGTTGTAGGTCCTCTTGCTTTCAATGTTTCCTGAGCCAAGTAACTTTGAGGTTTTCTTTCGTATATAAATATTGTCCCAGCAAGCTGTATTTCCCTGGAAAATTCAATTCTCCATTTACCGTTTAAATAAAAGTCACCAGCTGCATTTCGAATGGCTGAAATGATACAAAAGAGTTATAAATGCATGTTTTCAGTGCATAAATAACACAAAAAATTTGCATTAAACCAAAGTAGAAAAAAGTCTCGTCAAAAAGTGTTCGTTAGAAAACAGTGATGAGCATAAGATAATTATGGTAAATAATAATACTTTTTGGGTGAAATTTTCAGCCTCTCTTGACGTCTAACAAACTTCAGCCGTTCCAATTAGACACTAAGCGCAGGCAAGAGACCTTTTACGCTTTGCCGTGTTTTTCGAATGAGTCACGTTCCTTGGTGCCTTTCATATATACAGCAGAACGGATAAAAGGCAACACTTTGAAAGAGTGAGTAGAATGTAATTAATATTAGCAGATTGACAGAGAATGCATATGTAAATAAGTGATTTTAATTTCAAAACGATAATTCAGTACAATTTTCATACAAAGAGATCAGAGGAAGTAATAACATTTTTTACGGCAATGCTAGAAGCAACTCTTCGATACCTGTGAGGCCTTTGAAAGCACCAGGTTGATACAATCTTGAATTATGGATGACCATATGCTTTCAACCAACTTTCACAGTTTATTCTCTGGCTAAAACTGGGGAAGATTAAACAGATGACGGTTAATCATGTCTCACAAATGTTTGAAGTACGTATGAAGTGTGGAGATTTTGATGGTCAAGGAATCATCTATGTACCTTGTAGGACTGTCTGTTCATAATTATTAGGTGCAGTCAGGTTTGTCTTGTTGGAAAACAGAATTTTGCAATCGCTGAAGATACGGTAGTGCAACTGACTGCAACACTTCACCGACAGGTACAGGTAGAAGCTAGGCCAACACGTCTGTAGTATCACAAGTGATTGAGGTATTGCTGAACTTAGATAACTGTAATGCTTCCACCTCGATTTTGAGGTACAGGTAGAAGCTAAGCCAGCACTTTTGTAGTACCACAGGTGATTGAGGTATTGCTGAACCTAGCTACTGTAAAGCTTCCGCCTCAACATTGACGGAAAGCACCTCGGGAACCGGACAGCACTTCGCTGAGAAATTGTCGACATATATTTTGCCTTTGATGAAAAACAGGTTTGTCGAGAAGTACGGCTTTCAACAACCACAGGAAAATTGGACTTTCTCCACTTTGCCTGCAGACTCTTATCTGTGACATTCAATCGTTCATGTGGAATCGTTGTCTTTTCTTCAATGGTAGCCTTCAAAAAAGGCGGGATTAACTACAAGCTGCTTTCGACCAATTATCTAAAAACTGATCTTGCTGTTATTAGAAAATTAAAAGCTCCCTGTATATTCTGCGTAATGTTGATTATCGTGATCACCGTTACATTCCTTCTGGTGCATCGATCTAAAGGTGTTGATATCCGAATAGATGCACCAGAACCCTGGCAAGATTCCCTTTTCTTTCTTGAACCTATCTCTTTCAAATTCATTATATGTTGGATGTGTGTAAGTGTGTTTCTGTTGCGAAACGGCCAAAGCCTTACCGAAGTGATAAGTTCGTAAGCCTAAAACGAAATCTGTTGTGAAGCAGTTTGATTGATAATGGTGACTTAAGCGTTGTCCAGTCAAGTAATTTTTTGACAATATACGTATTTCCTGAGACTTAAAAACGGGTCTCCCACAGCGACAAGTACATTATTACATAATCACTAAAAACAGAGCATAGTTTGCTTACAGTAACACGGCCTGCAGACTTTCTGCGCCAGTAGTTAGTATTAAGCTTATTATCAGTCTCTAATTAATAGCAGACGCAAAATAAAACTTAACTTGAGGAAACTACCTTACTTAAAACTAGTATGAATGAAATTTAATGCCAAATTTTATCAATTTATTGAAAATTAATTTGAAAAATATGAATTTTGAATAAAAAATAAAAGTTTAAACTTTTAGAATTGCACATTGCGTTTTTTCGCTTTCTTAAGATTTAAATCAATGTTTATCATTTTGTTTACAGTGGACACCCAGGATTTTAATGATTTTGCAACTGTTTTTTGACGAAAGGGATTTTCTTTTAACATTAAACAACGTACCTTTGCAATAGTCGAAGATGCCCGTTTTTTCCTTGGATACTTGTTTGGAATTTTTGTCCCACTCGAGGCTCCAATTTGACGTTTTTTTTTTCCTTTCTTGTTGATGATATTACCTATCGACGCTTTAGATATCACAAAAGCATGACTCTCTCATCGTTTTTGGATAATGGAGAATGCATATTTCTCTTCGGAAAGAACGTAAATGTAGCCTTCGAACCACTGCTTTGTTAAATTCGCCATTTTGAATAAAAACAAAACTTTCAAGCCACAGACGACAATTTTGACTTTTAAAAACATAGTACAGCTGCAATTGCTTCTTTTGCAGCAAACGATTTTTTATTACCGCTTACCGAAATCGTCTAAAAAATGTGCGAACAGCCTCTGTATATGTTAGTGAAATATAAATGTATTTCACCTATGTAGTACTTTCATCTGCATTGAGGATACAAGTGAAAGGGTGTTAATAAGAAAATTTTTAATTAAATAAGTAAATTAAAGTTTTTAAAATAAAAAAAATTATGATGATGTAAATTTGATTGAGACATTTTGTTCCTTTTGACATAGATTCAACTAATTAGAATGGTAAAATTAGCATCATTTGGATAAATTTCCCTTCAACGAGTAGGGACCTTTCCAAATTCAAAGCTGGCTACGCCCATGGTATGGAGGGTAAACAAGATTTAGATACAGACGATATGGTTTTTTTTTTTTTTAGAATTTACGCCATATTTACTTCCTTGTGCGATGTAAAGGCAGTTCTGTAATCACGAAAAATTCCGAGTACTATACTTTAACGCAAATCATTCATTTTGACTTCTATCGAATGCAATTTAACCATATTTTTGGGTGAAATTTGTAAGGATAGAATAAAGGACTCTTTTTCCCGAAACAAGTTATAAAACTGATTTAAAATGGATTCAGAAAAGACTTTTACGAGGTGTCTGTACGTAAGTACGTATGTACGTATCTCACATAACTCAAAAACGAGACTCCTCAGAACGTTGATATATATATACATACAGTGTCTCACAAAAGTGATGGGACACTTGTGCTTTACAAAAGGAAACTGTGGTAAAATAAATTTAAAAAAACATGTAAAAATTTTTTGTGGGTGTGTTTCATACTTAAATTTAGTAACAATTATTACATAACATACATTTTCTCAAAATATTAAAATATTAATTTAATAAAAATACAATTGTTTAGAACGGAGCAAAAAATGGCTCACATAAGTGATGGGACACTTACTTTTCCATCAAATATTTATCCAAAAATTTTACTTTTTAAAAGGTTTTAATATTTTATTGGATTTCCTTTTACTTTTAAAACATGATTTAATCTTCTTGGGATGGATTCGAATAATTTTTTTGTGATTTCTGGAGTGATTTTACCCCATTCTTCTTGAAGCACCGATTTTAATTGTTGTTTTGAAGAAATGGTGTGTTTGCGAATTCTTGATTCCAATTCTTGCCAAGTATTCTCTATGGGATTTAAGTCTGGAGATTGTGGTGGTGTTTTTATTATTTCAGGACAGTTATACAGCAGCCAGAGTCTAACGTTCAAAGCAGTGTGCTTGGGGTCATTGTCCTGGTAGAATTTAAAATCGTCATGAAGGTTCAATTTTCGCGCTGAAGAATTCAAATTTTTATTTAACATGCCAATATACTTGTACTGATCCATTATACTGTGAATGAAAACAAGATTACCAACTCCAGCGGACGACATACACCCCCATACCATAACTCCTCCTCCACCATGTTTTACTGCTGGCACCAAGTTCTGTTTGAGAAATTTTTCCCTGGGTTTTCTCCACACCAAGATTCTACCGTCAGAACCAAATATATTAAATTTACTCTCATCAGCAAGTATAACTTCATTCCAGTAATCAAAGTTCTTATTTATGTTGGATTTTGCGAAAGCCAGTGAGTTTTCTATTCCTCTCACTTACGAAGAATTTTTTCCTGGCTGCTCTACCGTGATATCCAGTAGACCGAATTACTCTTCTAATAGTCTCAGGATTAAAAATTACTCCATATAATGCTTGTAAATCAGCAGCAACTTTAGGCATCCCTCGCCTCAGATAGCCTTTGAGTGCTTTGTCATAAATAAATAAATCAGAGCAACCAAGAAACAAAATACATCAGCCAGCACTTCTTGTTCTAATTACTAATACAAGCCAGTTTCCTTTAAAAACATTCTTATGTAAGCCGAGTTTCCCAAGTGATAATCCCACAACAGGTTAGTAGCAGCCATGATAACATATCTACCTAACAACAACTAGAATAATCCTTCATCCTAAGGGCCCACCAGCGGCCGAGCGGTAAAGACGCTGAACACTGGTAGTTCGGTCCGAGGTTCGAATCCCGCGAACGGGCTGACTGCATGGGCGTTTTCGTGGTTTCCCCCGTTTGTAACGTGTATACGAACCAGTTTCTCTTAGAAAGTCCTCCACGAAGGCATCCCTCCCTTTAGGCAGATAGCCTTCGTGTGCTTTGCCATAACTGAATAACCTAACCTAACCATATGATTCTTTTTATATCGTTTAATGATATTGAAAACTGTTGAATGACTCAAGTTAACTGTTTCAGCAGTTTCTCTAATAGATTTTCCACGTTCAATATGCAAATTAATAACTAATTTTCGAATTTCAGGCAACGTTTCTTTTCGTTTAGCATTCATGGCTGCACAGATGTAAACAACACAAAAATTCCAAAACAAACTGGAAAGAAATAATGCAGACAATTTTATAAATTATTGACAATTGCTTTTGAGTAAAAATAAAAACCCAAAAAAATATTTTTAGACGATTTTTGTTGCATAGTCTAATGGTGTCCCATCACTTATGTGAGCCATTTTTTGCTCCGTTCTAAACAAGTGTATTTTTATTAAATTAATATTTTGAGAAAATGTATGTTATGTAATAATTGTTACTAAATTTAAGTATGAAGCACATCTACAAAAAATTTTACATGTTTTTTTAATTTATTTTATTACGGTTTCCTTTTGTAAAGCACAAGTGTCCCATCACTTTTGTGAGACACTGTATACTTACTATGTTACTTGGCTCAGTGAGCGTAGTTTTTTTTTCTTTATTCTTATATGTTGGTAAATTGTGCATTTTTTGCTTTAAAAATATAATTGAATTATGTTGTTCTTGCCTTCCGATTAAGGATTTTATGACTTGTTTACATTTAAAACTTAGCAGAATAGTGAATTAATTCTTTCTGCACCTTCAATGTCTTTTTTCCAAATGAACCCAAAAACAAACTTTTAGTTTTGTGCACCGAAAAATCTGCCTTCTTGCCTGCTGGCCGAATTGCTGATATTCGCGTAGAAACTTAAGTTTTAATCGTAAAAATTGTTTTTTAATTAGTTTAACTGTATTTGGTGTTTTATATTTTTCTATATTTTTTAATTTTTAATAAAGATGTTTTAAGGTTTTATGTATTTTTGCCTTGTCGCGAAATGAGAACTGAATTAATTGAATGAGAAGCAGATCTCTAACGAAATTCGGGAAAATAAGTTGAAATGAAATGAAGAAAAAAATGAGTCTAACTTAATATTCCGTACAAGAAAGTCATGTGGTATACACGTCACATTTTTTTAAAATGGTGTATCTAGTACGCCGCGTATGTTTTTAAGGGTAAAGTAAATATGCTATGGCGATCTCTTGAGAGGTATTAAACTATAATACAAAAAAATAATACTTACCTAAGTAATTATTGCTTGGTTTTACTTCCTGAATAAGAATGGAAGTCGCTCCAACTGGTATTAACAGAATGTCATTATAACCTAATAACGAGAAAATACATTGAAAAGACAAAATTTATAATCTCATATAGAAACAGACACACATTACTAATATATGCATATGTGCTCTAACAGTGGACAATACATTTTGGCCTCTTATCTGCACCACACATTTGGTTTAACCGTTAAAGTATGGGCTTAGCAATACATGTATCCACAGGTACATCCTAAATGGGGAAACTCAACACTTTCAACAGCCAAGGCTAGATGGCCACATCTGCGCAGCCCTTCAGATGCCCATTGAGAATCAATACATTGCTGCCAACGGAAGTGAGATGATCTGCTGGCACGGACGTCTGCCTTCTTTTTGTTTCTCCCCGGGGGTTGACTCAGGAGAATTCATGGGAAGTACTGGCTAGGATCTGTACTTAGGCAGTCTCAACCACGGGGGTATATAAGTTGACTTCACAGGACTAGAGCCCGAGTTAAGTCTCAGGTTGGTTCAGGCTTGGCAGGGACCGTACTGGTACTGTCGTGTCTGTTCCTCTGGAGTGGAGCTAGATTGGAGATCACCGGCCTCTTCGTCGGGGGTTTGGCGTGGGGACTGCTTGTCTCATGCCTTATTTTGGGCCAGGTGGGGACTGTGGGGTCTGCGTGGGGGTCTCAGGAGCTTGGACAAGCTCACCTCGAAAGGCAGCTCCAGGACGGGGGTCCAGTTCTTGCGTTCTGCCTTCTTTTTATTATTTTAAAATTCTGTTTGACTACTGCACACCATTACAATACTCTCACATACACATTTTCAATACACAAGGCGTCTCAGCAAGCTCAGTGCAATCAGGTTAGCGGACTATCTTCAATGCAATGAAGTTAGCTCACACCGTGTTTCGAGTGTCATAAAGTATTAACATATATCGAGTTTCCTACTGTTGTGGTAACCATTGCTTGGGGAAAATAGGACCAGTCCCTTGACGACTAAATTTGGCAAGTAATGTGATGTACAGCGATTAGAAGATGTAGGCTAAGCTCGACCTGGAATATCCGAATAAAACTCTTCATTTGGGACTTTATAAGCTTTTATATCGTGTTATAATCTCGTCTAAGAAATTTCTCTTAAATTCAAGTTTGTTAATTTAACAACTATTCGGCATTTATATTGATTTTTATAAACTGCCTTTCACAGGAAACACCCCATTATTAAAATTTTATCCCTCAAGAGGTAATTAATTACACATATTATAATGTGAATAACGCAGTCAATCACAAGATATGAAAACATATCCCAAAGAGAAAATTAATCTATTGCGTTAACTTTCGAGGTTTTCTCAAGTATATGTAAGCTAGTTTTCTCAGGGTTACAACATTTTGCTTTTAGGATCACTCATTAACATAAGAAATTAATATTCGATGTGTAAAGAGTTAAATATTATTATTACTACTGTCATTATTAACAGATACACTTAACCAGTGTTACCATATTTGATTACAAATTACAATGCAAATAAAAGTCATTTTGAAAAGAAAATATTTTCATTGAATAAGTCATTTCATCCATTTGAAAGTGTCTTTTAATATACGTGCACTTTAGTGAAATTCCCACAAGATGCAAAATAATATTTGCACGAAAATGTTTTTAACACTAGAAGCGCCAACGGCAGTCAAATTGACTGCTCAGCGAATTAAATGTATTTATTAAAATGCAAGTGCTTTATAATGCTTTAAAGACTATTAACTATAGTTGTTTAAGACCTTCTTTGAAAAACAACAGATTAATTTTAGGAAAAATAGATATTTTATTATAAATTTCAACTTAACCTTAATAAAACGCATTTTATAGATTTTACAATTTTTAAACAACACAACTTTTTCAATACTGGAAGTTCATTTTCCGTACACATAATACGAAAATTTTTTATATACATAACTTGTTTTGTTGCACCAATCTGGCACTGACGTCTTTTCTTCGAGAGTCTGTTGCTAGAGTTGGAAATTTCCTGGGGCAATCTTGTGCTTTTTCATCTGTTTAAATGAAGCTCTCTTAACTCCTATGAGAAATGAAATAGAAAGCTGTGCCTTGGAATATTTTTATCACTCAATTTGTGGTAGATAACGTAGGCATTCATTTCTGTTAAATCCAGCATATAGAAAACATACACAGGCCATCTACGTGTTGCAGGCCGAATAGAATAGTTACGCGTCATCTGGTCAAGGATATCAGCTGCACGTTTGGCTTTGTTGTAGAACTCTACTGCTTCTGGAAGTTCCCTCTTATTATATGAGTCTACATTTACACTCGAATGTAAGGTACTTAGTAGTAGGACATTTTTCTTCTTTTTTCTCTGATAGACCCTCAGTGTAGTTTCACGATTTTTTAGAATACTGTTTCAAGTAGATGGATTTTTAATTTCCTTACTTCATCCAGAATTTCTTTTCGATGTCTTCTTACTGTGCCTATAAAACTTGTGTTTTTCATTTCAAGTTTTTCAGCTAATGATAGTGAGGAAATTAATTGTCTGCAGTCAAATTTCTACCTGAATTCAGATAAAGTCTTAGAAGACGCATTATTATACAGGGTGTTTATAAAGTCCTGGACCCATTTTGATGTTTAATAACTCATAAAATAATAAAGATAGGTAAAATTAATAACATAATTGGTTAGATAGACTCAAAAAGTTTCATGACCCTTGTCAATGAACTTCCACGTGTGCCCCCTTTGTCGCACAGAGAATATCGAGTCGATATTCAATTTCACCCCAGGTACCGGGAAGTATGTCGGCATCCACAGAGCTATTGCGGTTGTAATTCTGGCTTTTAGGCCATCAATGTTCGACACTCTCCTACTGTTAACGTTGTCCTTTACAAATACCTAAAGGAAAAAGTCCAGCGGCGTTATGTGAGGTGATCTGGGTGGCCAAGGAATTGGACCTCCTTGCCCAATCCAT
This sequence comes from Stegodyphus mimosarum, assembly GCA_000611955.2. NCBI lineage: Eukaryota > Metazoa > Arthropoda > Arachnida > Araneae > Eresidae > Stegodyphus > Stegodyphus mimosarum. The sequence continues at coordinate 49,499 of KK116724.1, read as the reverse complement.
CTTCCTGTAAAATGGTCATTCAAAGAACTACGAACGATGGTACCCCAATAAGGTGGTGCACCATCTTGTTGCAAAAAGACATGTGGCTGAAGCTCTTCTAGTTGTGGAAATACGAAGTTTTCCAACATGTCTAAGTATACGACTGATGAGTCCGTTTTTTCTGTAAAAAAGAAAGGCGCAATGACTCGGCCGTGCATCTTGTGTTATGTTTACTTTTGATGTGTTTGTTCTAGTACTTTTGTATGTGATGTTTTATTCGACCGGATATTAAGGAGAATGCATACACCACAAGAGAAAGCACAGATTTTATGGTGGATATCTGTGGATACAGACATGCTTGCCGGTACCTGGCGTGAAATTGAATATCGACTTGATATTCTCCGTGCAACGAAAGGGGCACACGGGGAAGTTCATTGACAAGGGTCATGAAACTTTTTGAGTCTATCTAACCATTTATGTTATTAATTTTAATCTATCTTTATTATTTTATGAGTTATTAAACATCAAAATGGGTCCGGGACTTTATAAACACCCTGTATTTTCAGAAAGACCTTCAATTTCAATTCTTGATGTATCTTTTCTAAGATATGGAAAAGCATTGCCCATAAAATTCGCGAGTGTACATCGAGTAGTATCCAAAATTTGAAACCGAATTTTTTTGATTTATTCGGCATATACTGTATAAACTTACACCTGGCTCTGGATGGAAATAACTGCTCTTCCACAACTAGATTTTTTTCTGGCTTATAGGAAAATGCACAATTCTGTATAAATTTATTCCAAATATCTGAAAAAAGTGCAAACTTATCTCTTTCTAAACGTGGAGTCATAGTTGACTTCCAAGTCAAATTTTAGATATTTCCTATTTCGAAAACGATTGCGAGACATTGTTTCTCGAAAGAAAGGAGGACCTATGTATTACCACAAAGAAATCATAATCCATATCATTGCAACCATATGTTCCTCTCGCAAAAATAAATTCTTCTAAAGATATTTTCAATTTTCTTCATTGTGCAAACCTGCCTTTGCTTCCGTGCAATTTATAGTATTACTAGCAGTCAATATGACTGCTCGTGGCGCTTTTCGGTATAACTAAAAATATCTTCGATAATTTCAATTTTATTTGATTCATATTTTGTACCAATAATTTTCGAGGTTTTTTAGGAAAATCCCAAAATTTGTGACTTCTTAAGATAAAGGACTTTTTAGGAATCCACGGTGAAATGACGAAAGGAGTCAAAATGACTGCTTTGGCGCTTGTAGTGTTCATTTATACGTACAGACACATATTTATGTGTGTATGATACAGTAGACGTCTGTGCGTTCGATGGATAATCTGAGAAAGCTCTGATTGCTGCCTATCTAAAAAACTCGAGTCTAGGGCCTCAGGTTATAAGAGGTCTTAGAATTCTATAATTCTTCATAACCCTGTAGTTTCTTCAAAGAACACAAAAATTTCGCTTCGGAGGGTCCGAAAGAAGCTCCTGGCTGAGAACGTTTCAATTAGACCTTCAGTCTAAGATAATGTAGAAGTATTTAGATCGAAAGGAATTTCGAGACAGATTGAGATAATAATGATATAAGGTATTCTCCCCCGCCTTCTTTGCATGCCTTTGTGGTGTAGTGGTCAGCACGCTCGACGCATAACCGAGAGGTCCGCGGTTCGATTCCCGGCATCTCTCCTGCTTCTAAATAATCTAATGACTCTACAAAGAGAACTTCGGATTACGTAATCTAGGACTAGCTCTAAGAATCAGTCTTTTAATAATGCAGTCATAAAAATAAATAAAAAATAAAAGTTGCATTTACACCAGTGCAGACACGATTGCGTTTGTAGAATCGTCAAACATGACTTACCTACGTCAAAGTCATTGCTGTCGATAATTCCTTTGACAACTTGACAGCTGCTACCATCTCCTCCGCAGACTCTACACTGATCTTCTTTAGTTCTTGACCCCAAGACTTTATCACATCCAACAGGCTACACAAATGAAAAATCTTCATTTTAATGAAGAAAATCTAACAAACAGTAGTTAATATCTACAGTTCGTAAGAAACTGTTTTTCTGAAAACTTTTTCGGTTGGAATGCGCTTTAGCCCTCTGCTTGGCGGCGATTGTTTTTGAATGAGCAATAAACGCGCCAACATGGGTAACTCCGTATATCCGCCAACATGGCTGACTGTTTGTACGTTGCCTACATTTTGCAATTCGCTGAAGTTTTTTTTAAGTTTAAAAGGAACGCTGTGCACATGGCATTTTCTTGTAATTTATTTTTGTTATTTTAGCTTATTTTGTTGATTTGTGTACGTTGCCTACATTGTGCAATTCGCTGAAGTTTTTTTTAAGTTTAAAAATAACGCTGTGCACATGGCATTTTCTTGCAATTCATTTTCGTTATTTTAGCTTATTTTGTTCATTTGTGCACGTTGCCTACATTGTGCAATTCGTAGATGCTTTTTTTAAGTTAAAACGGAACGGTGTGTACATGGTATCGTTTGTAATTTTAATGCCCTTTAAAAAAAAAATTCCTTCTTTCTTCGATGCCATTTTGGTTACGTTTTCGCGGAGCGTGTCGGGAAGGTTATCTAACGGCATAAAATGTGTAAGTATTACAACATAAAATGTAAATAATTAATTTAAACCTAACTGACAAATATTTTAATGATCATAATGTTCGTTTTGCATATTATTTTATTATCTTTTTGTGGCAACAGTTTCCATACTAATTTATGCTTTAGAATTCTATGTTTTGTTTACAATAGGTTTTCGCGGAGCGTGTCGGGAAGGTTGCAGTTGCAAATACGTTTCGCAGAAACGCGCCGAATTGGCGATTTTCAAAACATCGCCAAGCAGTGGGCTAAAGCGCATTTTCACCACTTTTACTATTTCTAATTACTACTTAACTTAATTTTAAAGATAACTGAGTCCAACTCTAAATAAACATACCTGCACACCAATAAAATTTATTAAAGTACAATCTTGCTTTTTACAAATTCAAAATAAACATAACATTACTGCTCTATGCAGTGTAAAAATACAAGATCTGTATAATTATTTACAAGCAACCAAGAAACATAATCTTGAGTTACGGCTACTCGATTCTCCATTCTTATCAGCTAAAGTAACTTATCTTAAATTAAATGTATCTCAGGCATATTACGCTGACTGATTATGCTAAAATTTAAACATGTGGCTTCAAAACAGGCAGCCCTTTTCTGCACTGAAACCTGAGGTGAAGTTCATATCGAGTTTACCATACTTTTGCTACTTTTCTTTTTTTATTTAGTAGTTTATTTATATATTTGGAAAAAGAGCGATGAATTGATAAAAAATAAATTACGAAAGTTATCATGTTTTCAAAATAAGAATAACAGTAACAAAAATCGAATAAACCCGTAAAGGAGTTAAAAAAATCTTTTTATTCACGGACACGGTAAGAAAAGTTTGATTGAAATTAGTATTTATTGCATCTTTCCTTCAAGTTTTGACTGAACTCTGGTCATTCAGACAGGTCATATGTATATGTTACTGTGAAAGACCGAAATTGGAGAATGTCGACTTTCACCAGAGAATGTCGACTTTCACCAAATACGTCGGTGAAAGATCGAATATAACATTGCATTCTTGTACATTCGGACTCTCACCGGTGTATGTCGACAATCACAGATATGCTCTGGTGTAGGTCGAAAAGAGAGGAGTAGACAAAGAGGCGAATGGCTGTTTCCCATAAATGCAGTTGTAAAAAAGCAAGGTTCTCTTGTGCAATTCAAAGTGTCTTAATAGTTTAAATTTGCAATAAATAAGATTTGAATCACATAATTTAGTAAGTTTTTTATTGCTATTATTTTATTTTCTCATTTAGAACGAACTGTATAATTAATTAAGTTTTTAACTTCTATTATTTTGCTTTCTCATTTTGAATGTACTGTGTGTTTTAAGTTCTTATGCTATTAAAATCTTATTTTAAATCTCAAGTTCGTTTTTTCGCGACTGAATTACGGAGAAGAAAGTATAATTTTCTCGTATATTCAACATTCACCATTAGTACATGGTGAATGTCGACATTCACTGGTGTAAGTCAGAAATAAGAGTATTTGGAAAATATTTCGGACATACACCAAGCGACTATGGGAATGTTGACATTCACCGGTGAAAGTCGACATTCTCCAGACTTCGGTGTTTCACCGTAATATATATAAGCAAAGTTTCGCTGTAGCTAGAAACAAGCCTTACTACGATTAGCTCTATTATTTGTAAATTTTGCCAAGATTGATTGAGATGAGGGAAGTTAATGACTAAGCAAATTGAAAATGCTTGCAAAATCCATGATCTCGTAGAGCATTGGAAACAAATGTGTAAATGTTCACGTTTCGTGCATGTTTTGACCGCTTGAAAATTTCGTGTTAAAAAAATACAGTTAACATTAAATGAGAGAGAGAGAGAGAGATGAATTGGGAAAACATGTTTTTTTCTTTCTCTTTTTGGGGGGAAGGGGTTGTCAGGACTGAGTGTTCGGTGCATATTCTTGGCGAACATCTTCGTGAAAACTTTAAGTCCTGATCTTGAACAGGGAGCTGAATGCAGCTATGTTCTGTGGTAGAAAACTGTGGTTAAGTGGTAGAAGAACTGCACTTGAAAGGGATTTAAAATCCTCTTTTATTAAACCACAATTGTATACAGCCACTTCCCAACTCGGAAGGGATACAGAAAATAATGACCGCCACTTGGGTCTAAACTGAACAACCAGATAATTTAAACTAAAGCCAATTAGAAATTAAGTAGTCGTTGCTCACAGAGCTATAAACGTGAGGTTGGCCTCTAAACTAAATGGTGCGTAGCAAGATTTGACTAATACTAACGCACTTAGAATTCCTTTAATAAGTAATAGAGTAACAGCGCTAAGGCTTAGAATTGAAATACTAGCTGGTCAGGCGAACGTTGAATAGAGTAGCAGTGGTCTGAGACTAAAAGCCCTCTTACACGGAGAGGTTCCTACCTACCGTTTAAATAGCAACTTGGCTCCACTTCAAATTAGCATAAAGCTGAAACCCGCGCTTATTCTAACGGGAAGTTGAAATAAGAACAGATAGAAAAAGTCAAATTAAAATAAAACTTTGTTAGTTTAACTAAAACCTGACAAAATGAGAGAGAGAGAGAGATGAATTGGGAAAACATGTTTTTTTTCTCTCTCTTTTTGAGGAAGGGGTGTCTTCGAATGTTGAATTTTTGTCTTTATTCCGTCCGTAAACTGCACTTACGTTTATATTGTAAAAACGTTATTTTATTCTAACCAATTATTTTTAGTTGGACTTTCCTTTCCCTCCTGATTTCAATTTCCTGCCGGAATGTAAATTTTAATGACGTAGTTTACAATATCTAAGTGTGTTCCAGAAGCAGTATTTAAGCTGCGTTTCAAGAGTTCTTGAGGAGTAGTAGCGGAGCTAGTTCTGAGTTTATGCTGCATGTTTGAATTAGCTCTCTAGTTGGTGTTAAACAACCTTCAGATTATATTGATATTCTAGGCTCGGCTTTGCTATGTGCAGCCGATTTAAGGGTTTAGATAACTAAAGAGCCAGTCGTTTAGACATCCTAATTTATTGTGATTTTACATTTTTTTAATTTTCTGTTTAATTTAGTTTAGACACAAGTGGTGGTGAACTGTGAGCACCGAGTGTGTGCTTACTTTATTGTTACTTTAGTTCAAATAAAAAGATTATTTAAACCTTCCTCTATAAGTATCTGTTCTTCAAAGACATAGCGAGAATTCGCTACTTCGTCTTCTACGTAAGGTCTACAATTTATGCTTCCAAAAAGACACAAACTTTTTATAATACTTTCAGCAAAGCGACATACGTATTGTCTACTAGTTAAAGTATTGGCTCTACGCCCGAGTGGCGAGCATAAGGAAAATTTTGTAACTAGGCAAATTAAATAATGAGTTTAGGAGGCAGAATTTAAAAAGGTAAATAACAAATACCCTCATAAATTAATTCAGTAAATAGGCAAAACATTTGTAAGGTTTTAGTTAAACTAACAAAGTTTTATTTTAATTTAACTCTTTCTATCTGTTGTCATTTCAACTTCCCGTTAGAATAAGCGCGCGTTTCAGCTTTATGCTAATTTGAAGTGGAGCCAAGTTCTATTTAAACCGTAGATAGGAACCTCTCAGTGTGAGAGAACTTTTAGTCTCAGACCACTGTTACTCTATTCGACGTTCGCCTGACTAGCTAGTATTTAAATTCTAAACCGTAGAGCTGTTACGTGATTGCTTATTGAAATAATTCCAAGTGCGTCAGCATTAGTAAATCTTGCTACGCACCTTTTAGTTTAGAGGCCAACCTCGCGTTATAGCTCTGTGAGCAAACGACGATTTAATTTCTATTTAGCTTTAGTTTAAATTATCTGATTTGTTCAGTTTAGACCCAAGTGGCGGTCATTACTTTCTGTATCCCTCCCGAGTTGGGAAGCGGCTGTAAATAATTGTGGTTTAATAAAAGAGGATTTTAAATCCCTTTAAAGTGCAGTTCTTCTACCACTTAATCACAATATTGTACCACAGAACATAGCTGCATTCAGCTCCCTGTTCAAGATCAGGACTTAGTTACGTTCACGAAGATGTTTGCCAAGAGTATGCACCGAACACTCAGTCCTGACACATTCAGATCTTACTCTCTATGTGAACGGCACATTCCAAATACAGGAAACGGCAGGTTATTTTGGTATTTGCAGTTGCCCCCTGCAAGTTCGCCACTACTTCTTCTCTCAAAGTCACTCTTCTTCCTTGCTCCTCCATCCCTACAACGTCCTATACCGATGGCAGATAACGCACTGTACATCATGCGTTATATTATAAATATACAGAGTTTTCTAGAAACTTTTGAAAGCTATATTTAATATTAAAAACCTCATGATGACATCCATATTTCACGTCTCCTGCTTTCAAATGGAGTAGGAATAAATTTTATCGTTTTTCTAAGTGTGCGAAATAAACTCAAAATGCAACAGAAAACTGGATACCACATAATAGTAAATATTAAAGGCTAGTTTAAAGTGCACAAAATGATCGCTGTCCATCATGGACGTTGTCTTGGTGCAAGCGGTTGGCTCGTTCAGCTAGCACTGAAAGATCCCGTGGGTCGAATTTCGACAAGAGCACAAGTCAGGTTCCTGTACATCGTCGAAAAGCCTAATTAATGCATATAGCGGTGCAAGAACTAAAATGTTGTTGGCGGTATTTGACTGCCCCGTGGATTTGGCAGACTAGATACTGTACAGAAGTCCAGAAATCCGCAATGCTTGGGACCAGAGATTGTGCGGATTTTAGGATTTTGCAGATTTTAGGACAGAAAAGCCAAATCCTAATATTCAGACTAAAAGTGCAAAACAAATAAGGCATATTAGATAAATTTACTTAAATTATTATGTGCAATAATATACATTATTACATTATTTTATTATATGCATTAAATTATTACATGTATATATTTATTATATTATTCATTTATATTAGTGATT
>KK116724.1:6354-33081 GCA_000611955.2 Stegodyphus mimosarum | reverse complement strand
TTATGTTTTGTGCACGAATAAAATGTTTGATATCTGACCAAACATATTCTATAGCATTTATGTCACAGTGATATGGTGGCAGTCTCAATGCTGTGAATCCATGTTCTTCTAACATGACATCAAATTTATATGTTTTTTTCGGTAGCAAATGTTCTTTAACAATGTTCAACAGTTCGATCTTTCGCATATTAGCATATTATTATGCGATGAATTTGGGGACTTGTTGAGTTGCACTGTTTATTACAACAATTGAATCCTTTGGTAAATTCGGAATCAATTTTTCTGTTGCCTATTTCTCAAATATATTCCAATTCATTTGCCCGTGGTAATCTCCTGTGCTACAATTAGCTTTATAAATTAAATTTGTGTTTGGAATAAATCCATGAGCAAAAATATCAAACAAGAAACACAAAAGTATTAGACAATAATTAATTGTGACTTATACAACGATCTTGAGATGGAAAGAACTAAATTTAAACAAGCGCAAAAGAGAAAAGCTAAGAACACTCTGAGATTACTGAAGGAAATTCCAAGCAAGTGTATTTTTCCGTCCCTCCAGACCTTCCTTTCTCCCCCTTGGCTTGTTCCATTTTCTTGGCAGCGCGCCAAACCCAGTCTCTCTCGCTTGGGCAAGCAGTACTAGCTGCTGGCGTTCAGTATTTTAGCATCAGGACTAGTATATTTCAAATAGAGGTGAGCCAAGTGACTGTTTTATTCTTATTTTGTTTTTGGCTAATGTTGGACAGGGAGAGGGCTAATTGGACAGGGAGTCACTTTGTTATTAAGTGCGTCAAGGTAGCAAACTAAAATGCAATTATTTAAAACTTCCCTACAAAAAATGGAGTCAGTTTTTTTTTCTACGGCAACAGACAGAGCTGTTCTTGTGACGGATACGCAATACACGGGTGCATATCCGGACCAAATTAGATTTTAGAACAACGATTTTAAAGGAATAGAGCCTATCTCTTTGAAGCCTTTTTTTTTTTGAAAATAGAGTAATCTCTCTATCATTTAATAAAATTCCCCCTTTTAAAACTAAAATTTTTTTCAAAAATGTTTATCACTGGTGTATTCGTATTCAGTTAAATTTATTAATAGTGTTTTCATACATTTTGTGACCCCAACGTAATTTTTTTGAACCCCAAATGGCTTCGTGACCCATAGATTGAATACCACTGCTCTAAAGGGTGACTGAATCCTGTCGCTAAATCTAATTTACCAGAAAACTGCGATAAGACTATGGGTTTTTTAATATCGTGGATTCAATAGAAAGCAAAAACCTCTTGGTAAGTTCATCACACAGACAACATGTCACGACATCGCTCGAAGTGTGGGCTCATGGGGATACAGTGAAAAAAGAACAAACAAACACCCGCTTAAAATATGTCTCTTTGTTTTTATGGCCACATCACGATATTGACACATACACTTATTTTCTGAAAGCAAAATGGCTTTTCTTTAGACATTCGAGTGGCATGGGTGTCAAAACCCATAGACACAGAAACAAGGATATGCTGTTTTATTCCCAGAGTCTCTATGGACGTACTGTGATCGAGATTTTCCTTTTTACACCTTTTAGCAGAGCCGTGGACCATTTTAAATTAATTTAAAGCACTTCGTAATAGAAAATCTGTGGACAGTATTTAATTATTTCTGACGTTATGTTTTATTAATTTCATGTCTTTCTTGTAAGAGCTTGCGTAGTTGTTTATTTGTACCACTTCAGTATTTTATTACTGAATAAATTCACGGCCTATTTTTCTAAATATTTCCAATTTTATAATATAAATATAATTTGTAAAACTTTCTGGGAGTAATATGCAACTTAAGAAGGTATTTTGTTATAAAACGTTCAAAAAGATTGTTTTACCAAACACTGTCCATCTACACAAACATCCAAGGATCCGTCATTTCGACATCGAGTGCCATCTATCACCTTTCGATCCATCCTGGCGTAGAAACTTCCGCCATTAGGCATGCAAGTCAGTTCACATGGTTTTTCAGCTGAAAGCAAAAACGTAACATTCGTTCCGAATGAATACAAGAAATGAAACAAATATTTAAAATTTCTTGACTTTAATTTTTAAATGAAAATAATACTCCGTAATAAAAATTACTGTCCTGTTGATAATGTATTAATACTCTGTTTCGCCAATAACATATTACAAATCCGAGCTTATCATACAGCACAGAGACGGATAAGCCCAAAAGAAATACGGCAAAAAGCGATATTCATATTCAAGCAAATTCTTTCAAAATTCCATTGAAATGTTTTTTAAATAATGATAATGATTTTTGTGCATTTTTTGTAATACTCTGTTAATTAACAAACTAATAAGCTGAAAAGTTCATTGTTTGAATCATCGAATAGAGCGGAAAAAATATTTCAAACGGAATTTATTCTGAATTTCTGATTTAATTTACTTAATTTTGGAAATTTTATAACACTGTTCACTTCTTTCTTTATAATTACGTAGCGTATTCGGAAACTAAGTACCGTTTCATTCTAGCACCGTCGCAGCGCTGTGTTAGGCGTCCCGCGCATGCGCACTAGTCTTTCTTGTTCACTGACTTTCAATTGTCGCCATTTTGTTTGCTCAATCTTGTGTTTTCAGTTTGCTGTGCACATTCAAAATGTTTAAGACAATTAGTTCTCCCGCTGACGGTGAGATTAGAGCCGTGATTAAATTTTTGAACGCGAGGAATGTTAAACAGGCCGAAATTTATCGTCAAGTCACAGAAGTTCACGGTGAATACGCAATAAGTGATGGAATGGTGAGAAAGTGGGTAAGAATGTTTAATGCAAGTCGAACAAATGTCCACGCCGAGGCTCGGAGTGGTCGGCCTTCTGTTGTCACCGACGATTTGGTAAGGAAAGTTGATAAAGCAATTCATGAGAACAGACGCTTCACAACAACTCTTTCAGAGGCATTTCCACAAATTTCACGTATTGTTTTTTTCGAAATTGTGTCTGACCGCTTGAATTATCGCAAACTGTGATCCCGATGGGTTCCCAAAATGCTCACTGATGTTCACGAAACAAAGCAACTTGGTAGTGCCCTGACATTTCTCACGCGGTACAGTGATGAGGGAGAAAACGTTTTAAACCAAATTGTGACAGGTGATGAAACTTGGGTGTGTTGTTTCACACCAGAATCGAAACAACAATCGATGGAGTGGAGACACACTCATTCTCCGAAAAAACAAAAGTTCAAAGTGACAATGTCATCACAAAAAATCATGTGCACTGTCTTCTGGGATAGAAAAGGCGTTTTGCTTACTGAATTTCTTCCCAGAGGTGAAACCATTAATGCGGCACGATATTGTGAGACTTTAACAAAACTAAGGCGTGCCATTCAAAACAAACGAAGAGGAATGCTCAGTAAAGGAATTGTGTTGCTCCATGACAATGCTCGGCCCCATACTGCTGGTGTCACTCAATCGTTAATTCGACAGTTTCATTGGGAGCAGTTCGATCACCCGCGGTACAGCCCGGACTTGGCGCCGTCCGACTATCACTTGTTCCTGCACATTAAGCGCGAGCTTGGTGGCAAGCGCTTTGGATCTGACGATGACACGAAAAATGCTGTGGAGTCGTGGTTATCGAAACTGGCGGGAAGTTTCTTTGACGATGGTATACAAAAACTGGTCACCCACTATGACATGTGTTTGATCATTGGCGGAAACTATGTTGAAAAATAGTTTAAAACATGTATTTTCATGTAAAAATAAAATTGGATTCGAAAAAATTGTTTTACTATTTTTTTTCAAAACGGTACTTAGTTTCCGAATACGCCTCGTATATCTCCATTAATTAGCATATAAATATGTAGGGCCATACTGTCTTAAAATTTTTAGATATTATGACATATAATTAAAACAAGGAAGATAAGAAAATTTAATTAAGCCATGCTCCGTAAATATTTTATATTCGTAGCACTGAGGTATAAAAAAAGAGGGAAAATTTTCTTTTTTATGACCTGCATTGGAAGTCACATCATCGTTGAGAAAGTAATAAATCTTTATTAAATTTATCAGAAAATTTCGTTAAATTAAAATTTAAAATTTTACTTTTTAAAATACATATATTTGATATAAATAAAAATGAATTTAATTCATATATACAACTGATAGCTTTTACCTGTATGAACACTTTCAGGTATTTTCTCACTAATAAAAGATGTTTCTAACGCCCGCTGCTGTACAACGAAAGCGGACACTTAATACAGGGCGTTTATAAAGTCCCGGACCCATTTTGATGTTTAATAAGTCATAAAATAATGAAGATATAAGCAAACTTATGGCATTTATTGATGGAATAACTTATATATTTTCCTTTTCAGGTTTGAATATCTTTACTTTTGTAAATATCGTCTGCGCGTGTGGTTAATTTCAGATAATTTCATTTTCCAGTCTAAATATCTGTACTTTTCTAAATATCGTATGCTTATTAATTGCTTATTAATTATAATTATGGTCTGAAAACCCCCATGAATACCATGAGGCACAAAAGGATTCCCCAAAGGTTAATGTGTGGTGTGGACTAATGTACGACCGAGTCATTGGGCCTTTCTTTTTTACAGAAAAGACGGTCTCATCAGTCGTATACTTAGACATGTTGGAAAACTTCCTATTTCCACAACTAGAAGAGCTTCAGCCACATGTCTTTTTGCAACAAGATGGTGCACCACCTAATTGGGGTACCATCGTTCGTAGTTCTTTGAATGACCATTTTACAGGAAGATGGATTGGGCGAGGAGGTCCAATTCCTTGGCCACCCAGATCCCCTGATATAATGCCTCTGGACATTTTCCTTTGGGGATTTGTAAAGGACAACGTTTACAGGAGGAGAATGTCGAACATTGATGACCTAAAAGGCAGAATTAGCCTCTGTGGATGCCGACATGCTTGCCGCTACCTGGCGTGAAATTGAATATCGACTCGATATTCTCCGTGCGACGAAGGGGGCACACTAGGAAGTTCATTGACAAGGGTCATGAAACTTTTTGAGTTTATCTAACCATTTATGTAACTTATTTTAATCTATCTTTATTATTTTATGAATTATTAAACATCAAAATGGGTCCGAGACTTTATAAACACCCTGTATTAATACTTTTTTGTGTTTTTTAGATTTCTTTTCCTTTTCTTTTATTTTTTTTAGTCTCGGAATGGGATTTTGCATTAGTTCATTATACGTCGTATCACTTTTCAAATTGTTGCCACCAACTCTGTATTATTTTTAAAGAAATTAAATAATGAAGAATCTGCATGCATGTACGTATGTTCCTGGCATTGTTAAAAAACCACGGTATCTAGAGCCATCAAATTCTGAATAACGCTGTCCACCACCAGAACATGTGGATCGCATCTGGAAGCCTGAATTTTGAATTTCGAATTTGTTTTATAATTTATTTCATAGTTTAAAGAATTTTAATAAATTTTTAATTAACAAATTCAAGGATTTGAACGCGTGCCCTTTTCGAAATAAAACATTTTTATCTCCAGCCACCGAGATTGTTATTATTCGAAAAAATGTAATGTATTTATCTTTCAGTTTTGATTAAATAACTCTTTTCTATAATGGCAATACGTTGCTGCGACAGGAAATAAAATACTTATATCTTAAGCGCGCCATCGTGTTGCCATTAATTAAATCTGATCTGGAAGGTTATTGAGTAATAATCTAATTGATTTATAACAAATTGATGATATTTTTAAGCAATGAACACAGTCCTTAAGAATACGTTTTTTCTGCTTTTTATTCAGTTTTATAATGTGATAGATGTAAATAAACATGCATTAAAATCATTAAAGAATTAGAAATGTTCAACATTCTTATAAACTTACAATAGCTGCACTCATTAAAATAATTACATTTTTTTCCTTTTTATGATAGTCATTTTTTTCTTGTGGCTGCGCGAGCTGCTAGTTTTAAAGAATAATATGGCGAATACGAAAATATGTATGGCAACTTCTAACACTCTAAAGAGAATTCTAAAGGTATATTGTTTCTAAATATTTTGTAATTTTGCTGTTGAACTGAATTTTATATGGCGTAAGTACGAAGAACGTGATATTTAGTAAGTACAGTTAGGTGCGATGAAAGCAAAGCTTAATAATAAAGCTAAAAGGAACAGGGGTTTGTTTTCCACTCTTTACTTTAGATTTAAAGGCTATCTGCTAACTTTTACAAAGCAAAGAAATATCTTAAACGTTGCAGTAACAAACACCTAATAACAAGAATCGAGATAACGTGAATATATTTGCATTATTGGAATTTTGAATATAACCGTCTTCCTCAGCTGTGGAAGAGAAAATGACGCAAAAGCAAAATATATGTACTACAGGAGAACAACACGGAGCAGTGGCGGCTCGTAATAAGCACTGTGGAACTGCAGCACCCCCTGTTTCCACTTATTATTATTTTTAATATTTAATATAATGAGCCCTTTTTTCTTTAATTCTTTCTTTATACTTCTACAATATATAATTCTTAAACTTAATGTCAGTAGCCATCTTCCAGTTTTGAAAAAGGTACGAAAGTTTTTGTATGGAACTGCGCTTCACAAGGCTGTTCTGCGCAAGCGCGCACAGAAAGCAGCGCTCGAGCCAGGGAGATAAAACAGCACTGTCGCTCTTGCAGTGCCGAAATTCTGGAAACGTGATTATTTCTTACTCCGCGCGTGTGGTATTTGGCTGTTCTGCGCATGCGCTCATAGGAAGCAGCGTACGAGGCTGAGAGGGAGAGAGCACTGTCGCTATTGCAGTGCCGAATCTTGAGTGTCGTTGGGAGCCGGTTCTTTTTTTTTACTCCGCGTGTGCTGTGTTTAAAAATCATACACCATATTCTTGGTTAGATTATTTTTCAGCTATTCGATTTGATTCATTTTTTTTCGGTTCTTTTATTTTACAGAAAACTTGAACCATGTCCTTGCATCCTCAAGTAATAAATTCTGTGACTGTAAGTGAACTTCGAGAGCTTTCGTTTTCATGCGCTTGCAATGCTTTCAATGTAGAAAAAACTTCCTCAGTTGTCATCCAGAGATCGAGGAGAAAATTATTGATCTTTTCGCGCAAATTAAAACAAGAAGAATGGATTTCATTTTTAAATGAGCAGGTGAAGCTTGAACTGTAACCATTTAAGTTAAAGTAATTAAGAAATGTTTAATTTTTCTTTTGTAAAATTTCATGGAAGTTTCAAAATAAATTTTCTTTTTATACATGTTTGTTTCCCTTTACACAGGTTTAAAACAAAGGTTAAATTTTTTTGGAACAGCACCCCCACTAATTTTAGCTACGAGCCGCCACTGACACGGAGCAATTCAGGAAAGTTTCTACTAAATGCTACAAAAAATGAACTACTGACGCCATCTGTTGACGAAAGAAAGGAATTAAGAAGCACATTCGAGAAAAGCTGAGTAAAAAAGAATTAGATTTGAGAACATTAACAAAAAACAAAAAAATTTTATGGATGTGAAAAACATTCAGGAAATTTAATTCTCCGATTGTACGTATTCTATTGAAAAATTTTAGCTGGAGCCAGAATTTATGGGTTCAAGTCACCAGTTTTTAGCTAATCGTTACATCGCTATTTAGCTAGCTCTTTCTGAAACTGAAGATAAGGAAAATAAGTGATCGTTGCCCCCCCCCTCAAATAACCCTGCCGTTCTCACGTTAATGGCTCATTGTTCGGCCACATATTTGAGAAATTTAGAGTTTAAAAAGAAACAATCTGATGTAGAAACTCCACATGACCTCCTCGTACGGCCTATTAAAATTTTCACATTTTTTACTGTATTTCATTTAAATTTAATTCCCCGAATTTCATCAGAGATATATTTCTCATTCAATCAATTCAGTTCTCACCTCGCGGCAAGAACTACGTAAAAACTCCAAATAACTCCATTAAAAATTGTAAAATACGGAAACCCTAAAACACAAAATAGAGTTAAAAGCTGTTAAAATTTTTTGCAACTAAAATTAGAGTTTAAATTAATTAAAATTAGGCAGGAGAACAATTTTTTCAATGCATAAAACTTTTGACCCCACTCGACAAAAAGGCACTGAAGTTTGAGCAGAAACTGACTTAATTCACTATACTACTAAGTTTCAAATGTAAAAAAATGACGGGTTCGTTAGGCTTAGTGGAAATTAAACAACTTTTAACTGTTGATAATTCCATACCTATTGCATACAGGTTAACTAAAAGCAAAAAAACCTTAACCGGAACATAAGAACAATATAATTTAATTACTTTTAAAGCAAAAAATGCACAATTTACGAACACATAAAAATAAAAATTCTTATCTCACCGAGCCGGGTAACAGAGTGAGTATATATATTTACATATATTTATGTACTTTTAGTGCGGCCGCGTACAGCCAAAAAGGGAGATGCACATTTACATGTTATAGCAGTCACATGCACAAAATTTCAACGTTCTGAAGCTACTCATTTTTGAGTTATGCGAGGAACATACATAGGTGTATACGCACGTACGTACGTACGTATAGACGTCGGGAAAAAAAATCTCTTCTAAATCCATTTTAAATTCCTTTTACTATTCGTTTTGTGAAAAAGAGCCCTTCATTCTAGATTATTCGATGTTGAAAATCTCTGCTCTATTTAGAATTTACGTATTTTGATTTGGAAAAGGATTTTTAATGGTACATACTACAGGTGCGTTCTGTCCGTTACGCGCATAGTTATGACTGTATGTTTCTCTAATTTTGTTCCATGAAACATTTTGACATTTTAGATGCACCTTGCCTAAACAAAGGTAACAGTTTAGATACTAAAAACAGTTTTTTTTTTAGTTTTTGTTTTCCTTTTAACTTCACTCATTTTCACCTCGTAAATATTTCATTTCTGATTTTTTATCTTTTGAAATTCTTTTAATTCTTTTTGCAACAGTTTCTTGTTTTCAGCAAAATTTTTAAGCTCATTTGCATAAATGCTAAATTACTATTTTGATACTGTTTACGCTTAAAAGCAAGTGAATGTACAGAAACCTGATTGATCAAGAAATCTATCAATTATTACAAAAGTGTAGAGACATAATGTAGCCGAAACAAGGTGAAGATGAAATAGAAATTCTAAATGAGCGCAGCAGGGAATCTAAACGATAGCATGAAGGAAAGATTAATGTTACTAAGTGGCGCATAATGCCACGCAAACTGAATTCCTAAAAAGCATTTCTTGAGATATAGTAAGGGAAAACATTCGGTGAATCACAAATTGGCATGATATGTCATTAACAATGAGTAATTTCTATGTAATGCTAATGGATCGTAGAACCGTCCTAGTTCCTGACATTTATTCCGTTAGTGACTAGGTACCAGTTACATATACGTAGTTAAGTTTGAAAATGCCGATGGAACTTGATGACTATAGAAAAGAGAAATAGCGTGCTACCATCCGGTATTTTTTTTTTTTTGTACGGGGGGGGGGTTCAAAAGGACTTCGTGCGACTGATATTCATGAAAAAAAAAATCTTTCTGTTCACTGAAAGAAGTGTTGGTCTAGAAAAGCTGTGCACAACTGGATCGAGGAATTACCTCAAGGTTGCTCCAGAGTTTGTGATGAAAACAAGTGGGCATGCTGTTCAGACTGACATAGCTTTAGCACCGCAAAGGATGGATGATTTGAGAAATAGTATATAACAACAATAACAGTCGAAGTACCTCTTTGGTTTTGTAAGGTTTATCCTAATTTTAATAAAGCTATTTTAAGTTTATGCACCTTTCGTATCTATTCTACCTTCAGCTTACAATTTCCTACCAGAAATCAGAAACGCTGTTAATGCAAATGAGTAGTATTTAAGTCGATGCTTCACCGACTGTGAGAGAGAGCCTGAGTTCCGTAATAGCGAGCGTTCGCCTTTTGGCTACCTCTCTCTAAGCTATTGCTACGCTCGGCCGTACTTTAGGCTCTTGTTTGGCTTCGCCGACTTAAATAAGATTTAGGGGCAACTACTTAGAATCTTGATAGCTTCGGCTATCCTTTCAGTTAGCTTTAGTTAAGCTTAGTTAAGTTTAATTTCATATTAATTTAAGTTCAAGCGCAAGTGGAGGCTTTGCTGTACGTTCCGAGTAAGGAACAGATTGTGTCATATTTATTTTGAGAAATAAAGGGTAGCTAACCCTTCTTGAGTCTTACGTCTCTGCTCACACACTATAGCGATTATTCGCTTACAAGTGTTTGGGGTTTTTCAAGGATTGAACTGGGAATTAAATAGGTGAAACCCCTCAGTCTACTAAAGAAACCCCTAGGAGGCAAACGCTTTGTAGATGATAATGATGTTTAAGATGCAGCTGAGTCGGCAACCCAAAGAATTTCATGTTGGTGTTAGAGCATTGACAAAACGATGGGACAAGCGTATAAATAATTATGAAATTTACGTAGAGAAATAAAAATAGTTTTTAATGTATCTTATTGGATCATTTTATAATTCCCTTTGGAGACTTATTAGTACAAAGGGGCGCTATACCCAAAGGGCTATTAGTCTCAAAACGGCATTTTGCGTCGTTTCCCTTTCGGCGTTGATTCACTTTCAAACTGTTCCCACCAATTATCATCGCCATGTATTATATTTAAAGAAACTAAATAATGAAGAATTTGCACGAATGTATGAATGTTTATCGCATGGTGAAAACACAACGGCACTTAAAGCCATCCAGTTTTGGATAATGTAGTCCTCCAACCGAACATGGGTACTTGGAAGCCCGAATTTCAAATTTCGAATTAGGTTTATTATGTTATTTAAGTTTTGTAAAACTTTAACGAATTTTTGATGAACATGCTCAACCATTTCAAAGCAAGCAATGGCAACATTGTAAGAAAACAAAACATTTTTATCTTCAGCGCGCGAGACTGCGCATCGGAAATTCTAAAGATATGTTGTTTTTAAATATTTTGTGATATTGCTGTTGAATTGAATTTTATGTGGTTTAAATGCGAAGAACATGATATTTAATAAAGGTAACACACAAAACGTTAAAAAAACGTACTTTTGAAGGTAAACATGAACTTTTCAGAAATCTTTCAGATTTTTTTTTCCTTTTTATTTATTGATTGATTTGATCAATTTTCCCTTGTAATATCAAAAATTTTATTAATGCTTTAAATGTTTTAAACTAAATTATGCCGCCCCACCGGGATAGTGGTTAGCGACGCTGACTGCCGTACCGAAGATTCCGGGCTCGAATCCCGGACAAGGCATGGATTTCGTGGGCTTGTTCTGATGTTACTGTCAGACAAGTGAGATAAATCACAACAACAAGAACAACAATAATGAAAATTATTAAAAAGTATTAGAAAAAAAAATTAAACATTTCTGATAGCCCGTTTTATGCGGACTGTGTTATTTTCCCGTGAATGTTTTAACGAAACTTTTGGAAGGATGAAAAAACTGATTTTCTGTCTTGTCATCCGATTAGCAACAATTTTCTATTATTTCTTACTTGATTCTTCTAGTTCCTCTCTTTGCGAATCTGGAGTAGCACTTGCAAATAAACAAATATTTAAATTAAAAGTAAAAAATATTTTACATTTAATAATTAACTTTTTTTTTAAAGTTCAAATGGAAATGCTGAATGCATTCTAAGTAGCTAGAGATAGGATGAGGTTTTATTAGTTAAAGAGTACTGCCATATAAATGGCATTAATATTTACTTCATTTGAGTGTGTTCTCTTTCACAAAATGAAGAGGCTAACGATTAAGGACATTAAAATCTTTATGTTACTTCTCGCTATAAATTTGTAACTATTGGAAAAATAAATATTATATTGGTAAAGTTTGAACCGAGTTCAGTTTACAGGAATGATGGTTATACAGAGGCTGTTCGCACATTTTTTAGACGATGTATAATGTATTCACAAAACTAAATTACATAAAATTTTTGTGTTTTAAATGTTCTATTTGGCATCCCTTATTCTGAACTATTTTTCGACACCGCAATTTCCAGGATAATAATGCCTTTTGAAGTGTCAGAAGAGGTATTCTATCCAATTCCTCCCGAACAGCTTTCCAGAGTCCGGTTGGGGTTTTGCGACAACGTTTGGATAATGCAGTTTTTAAAAGTCCGAAAGCACAAAAATCTATAGGTGACACATCGCGAGATTTAGTAGGAATATCAGTGAAGGGTATGGCCTTGATATCAGTGTTTTGTTCGATTTCTTTTAGGAAATTTACAGTGGATTTTGATGTGTGACTGCTAGCTTTGTCCTGATGGAGCCTCACATATTGATGGCACTGTGATCTGTGGGTAATGCGACGGCATTTCATTCAGAAAAATGGGCGATAAAATATGCTCCTGATAGTATTTGGAATTAATCTTGACATTTGTTTACACTCTTTTTATTTTTAAATTGCCATTCTAAGAAAAACCAGCAACAATCATGAATCCCTTAGAAAAACTTTCTTTCGACTCTTTGAACCATGTACTTAAATTTTTTTCTCCCCTTATATGATAATAAATGGCTCTTTTTTTGTTACAGTCATTCAAATACACCCATGCTTCATCTATTGTGACAATTTTTTTTTCCATTTTTCTTTGGATAAGTGTTTCTCATATAGAATTCTGCAGCGTGTCCTGTGTGGAGCGATATGCTTTGGAAGAAGACGATGCACATTGCGTTTTTTCGCTTTCTTAAGATTTAAATCAACGTTTATCATTTTGTTTACAGTGGAAACCGAGCATTTTAATGATTCTACAACTGTCCTTTGACTAGGTGGATTTCTTTTAACATTAAACAACGTACCTTTGCAATAGTCGAAGATGTCCGTTTTTTCCTTGGATACATGTTTGGAATTTTTGTCCCATTCGAGGCTCCAATTTGACGTTTTTTTCCTCTCTTGTTGATGATATTACCTATCGACGCTTTAGATATCACAAAAGCATGACTCTCACATCGTTTTTGTATAACGGAGTATGCATATTTCTCTTCGGAAAGAGCGTCAATGTAGCCTTCGAACCACTGCTTTGTTAAATTCGCCATTTTGAATAAAACAAAACTTTCAAGCCACAGACGATAATTTTGACTTATAGACGATAATACTAAACATAGTACAATTGCAATTACGTCTTTTGCAGCAAACAATGTTTTATTACCGCTTACCAAAATCGTCTAAAAAATGTGCGAACAGCCTCTGTAGAAAGACGAATCAAGAAAGGAAAAAAGAAGAATTCACATTACCACTTAATATTCTAACAAAAAGAGAATGTTATAAGCATTTTATTTTGAAGAATAAGTGATTCTAAAGAAGAAATATCATGTTGCTAAATGGTAACCTTTTCCATTTGAAATGAAAAAAATAATAGTTATTAAAGCTACTATTTGTATGCTATGCGCAAGTTCTGGAGTATGTAAATGAAACGCTTCTCATAATACAATGTTCCTCGAAATGTTTTAATTCTGATAAGTACAAAATTTGCTCTATTTGTATGCTGGAGATTATCTTAACCGTGTTGCTATTTCCACAGCTTCTTTTTTTGCAAGCTCTCTTTTTTAATTTTTGATAAAAAATCAGCGTATAATCCTATTTATATATTTTTAAAGTAATCATTTTCAGTTTCAGGCTGCTACTTTTTTACTCACAGCTCGTTTTATAAGCGCCTAGAGAATTTTGTAGACCACTTAAGCAAATGCCAACTTACACAAAATTCCACTAACATAAAATTATGAAATATACTCGGCTCGTAATAAGCACTGCGGAACTGCAGCACCCCTATTTTCACTTATTATTATTTTTAATATTTAATATAATAAGCCCTTTTTTCTTTAATTCTTTCTTTATACTTCTAAAATATATAATTCTTAAACTTAATGTCAGTAGCCATCTTCCAGTTTATGAAAAAGGTACGAAAATTTTTGTATGGAACTGCGCTTCCCAGTTGGTGTTTGGCTGTTCTGCGCATGCGCGCACAGAAAGCAGAACTGGAGCCAGGGAAATAAAAGAGCACTGTCGCTCTTGGAGTGCCGAAATTCTGGAAACGTGATTATTTCTTACTCCGCGCGTGTAGTATTTGGCTGTTCTGCGCATGCGCTCTTAGGAAGCAGCGTACGAGGCGGAGAGGGAGAGAGCACTGTCGCTTTTACGGTGCCGAATCTGGAGTGTCGTTGGGAGCTGGTTCTTTTTTTTTACTCCGCGTGTGCTGTGTTTAAAAATCATACACCATATTCTTGGTTAGATTATTTTTCAGCTATTCTATTTGATTCATTTTTTTCGGTTCTTTTATTTTACAGAAAACTCTAACCATGTCCTTGCATTCTCAAGTAATAAATTCTGTGACTGTAAGTGAACTTCGAGAGCTTTCGTTTTCATGCGCTTGCAATGCTTTCAATGTAGAAACATTTCCTCCGTTGTCATCCAGAGATCGAGGAGAAAATGATTGATCTCTTCGCACAAATTAAAACAAGAAGAATGGATTTCATTTTTAAATGAATAGGTAAAGCTTGAACTGTAACAATTTAAGTTAAAGTAATTAAGAAATATTTAATTTTTCTTTTGTAAAATTTCATGGAAGTTTCAAAATAAATTTTCTTTTTATACATGTTTGTTTCCCTTTATCAAAGGTTAAATTTTTTTCGAACGCCCCCCCCCCCCCACTAATTTTAGCTACGAGCCGCCACTGCTTGTGCGTCATGAGCGGATGTACTTTTTTTAATAAACAAAGTAACGCATTAAAAATATATTACCATTATAGTAAGGAAGCCAGCTGTAGTATTTCCCATTGTATGGAACTGTGTTGAACCTGGCACATTGCTCAGATCTGAAGTCTTTTGAACCACGCGGGCATTCCTAATAAAAATAAATGAAATAATGAACTTTTGTCACCTAAATACTAACAGGCTTATTAGAACATCTGAAATCAAAGTCCTTACTTGAACATTGCACGAGAAGTATCTTCTCGGGGCACCTATACAGGAATGTCTTCCATCGGCTCTTGAAAGGAGAAAATCAATCAGTGTTTGTTATGAAAGAGAAAAATGATTGCTAAATATAAAATTGCACAGGTGTTCAAAATTTTAAAAAATCATATTTAGTCCATTAATTAATTTCCTAATTTTTTTCAACAATTAATAGATAATTCTTAATAATTTTTAAGCGGGAAATATTAAAAATGTAAGACAATGTGTTTAATGATGAGCATGAAATTCTTGCTAGAAATCTCAAGAAAACTGTACTCTTAACGTATCTTCTTCTCAAAAACCACGAAAGTAATCACTACATATCACATAAAGCTTCTGGCATTACTTTCTAATCTAACAATGTACGATTTTTGATTTAGCCTCCCAAAAAAAGACATTAGTTAATTAGGCTACAGTAACTGCCTTCAATCTGTGTTCCTTGGAACCCAGGAGTTCCGAGGATCACAGTCAAAACTCAGATGTTCCGCAGATCAAACCTTGGGGTTCTAAGATTCAAAATAAACTATAAAGAATTTATAGTAGTTGATTAGTGTCTATTAACTAAATATACATTGTCAGGACTGAGTGTTCTGTGCATATTCTTGGCAAACATCTTAGTGAAACTCCTTAAGTCCTGATCTTGAACAGGGAGCTGAATGCAGCTATGTTCGGTAGTAGGACACTGTGATTAAGTTGGAGAATAACTGCACTTGAAAGGGATTTAAAATCCTCTTTTATTAAATCAATATTATTTACAAATCACTTCCCAACTCGGGAGGGATACAAGTAAAAGACCACACTTGGGTTTAAAATGAACAATCAGCTAAAATTAAACTAAAGCTAAATAGAAATTAAATTAATCTTTGCTCACAGAGCTATACGCGGAGTTGTCCTCTAACTAAATGGTGCGTAGCAAGATTTACTAATACTAGCGCACTTGGATTTATTTTAATAAGCAATCACGTAGCAAGCACTATGGCTTAGAATTTACCTGCTAGCTGGTCAGGCGAACGTCGAATAGAATAACGGTGATCTGACACTAAAAGCTCTCTCACACTGAGAGGTTTCTACCACTTGCTTAAATAGCACTTGGCTCCACTTCAAATTAGCATAAGCTGAAAACGCGGGCTTCTTCTAACGGGAAGTTGAAACTGAGAAGAGATAGAAAGATTTAAATTAAAATAAAACTTTGTTAGTTTAACTAAAACCTTACAACATTTAATTATCTTTGGAAATTAATCAGAAGCTTGGCTGCCGATGTTTAAAATTCAAGGAGTGAATCGTCCTCACATAGTATGAAATAAAAGAAAAAAATAATGCGTTGATTCTAAAGCTTAACATGTAGTTATCATGTGTCAAAGAGGATAAAAAGAGGATTACGTTTTGCAAAACGTAACAGTTTTATGATGCAGAGTGAATTGAATTTAGACGAAAGTTTTAAAAATTATATAACAGAACCGCCCAACCGGGATAGTGTTTAGGGACGCTGGCTGCCGTACCGAAGGGCCCAGGTTCGAATCCCGGAAAACACAAAGGTTTTGTAAATGTATAATATCTATGTGGCATAAGACTACTCCAAATATGAGGGGAGCCAAAAGTCCTCTCGAGAGCTTGGTGGTAGGGGAAAGGGGTGGGAAACATTCGGACCCGTCCCACCCGAAAGCTCTTCATCAAAATTGGGGACGGAACCTAGCAAAGTCATACTGTCATCCGTATGGTACTCGAGGCTCTTGCCAACGACAGGCGCAATCTTGCTCTCCTTGTCACGATGAATTTAATGGGCTTATTCTGATATTACTTTCAGACAAGTGAAGTAAATCACAACAATAACGAACCGTATTTCCCGGCGTATAACGCGTACCGGTGTATAACGCGCATCTGTAATTTCAAGTTAGATTTTTTTCTTAGTTTTTAGGTATATTCGCCATATAACGCGCACCCAGGGTTTCACGAAGAAACCTAAAAGATACATGGGCAATGCTCTTATACTTTGGGGTCACTTACTCGAAGATTTGTCCTAGCCTTTCGCACAATATTATACCGAATTGACAAGCAATAAGGGGAACAATATGCTTGTGGGTTAAATGCTTGAAGGAGTAAATATTCCTGAAAAGAGAGTAGATTGAATTCAATGCAGATGTCCAAAAGAATGCTATTTAGGGCTTCGAGAAATGGGAAATGCAATTTGGAGTAAGAATGCACTTCCAACTTGAATGAATTCGTTGAATTAGGAGTTAAATGTTTTTTCTTTCTGTAGTGATTTGAAGCCGCGATTCTGAAGTGAAAATCAAACGCTTTAGTAAATATCATTTGCTTTAGTTGAAATACAGCTGAATTAGTGTTCCTTTTAGCTGTAAATATGGCTTCCGCGAACCGAAAGAAATGCAGTGCTCGTTTCAAATGCAAAGATATTCCTTTTGCGAAAGAAAATAGAAATCATGCTGCAGCAAGGATATTTGTTGTTGGTGAAAGGTGGAAAGAATGGTGATTACTGTTTATATAATTATTGATGTATATCAGAGTAACAATGATGGTGGAGATGAAACAAAATCGCAAGGACGGAGATAGAAGTATGAAGATGGGGCAGAACTGTAATTCTGATGGAGTTATCACACCTAACGACGCGTGAGGCTATGAGAAACCTTTCCGAGAAATGCTTCTCCTCTTACCATTGGAAAGACTACCATGCACTGGTGGAATGAATGCCCCAGCTAGCTTTTACGCGGGACATTTTGCCTTTACGGTTTTCCTTATGGTTTATGTTTCCCTTAAAGCTCTTTTCCTCTTAGATTTTTCTTAAAGAATTGTTGTTCCCGTAAATTAACCGATTAGGTGTTCCCAAATCAAAAATTCTTGGAAAAGTTTCTTTCAACTCTCTATTAAGGATAGTAGATGGGCTATTGGTTTGAGTTCTGGAAGCTTATTCCTTCAGAACAGAGTATGCTCAATACGAAAAAGCAGCTATTTCGTGCAGTTCCTCTCGTCAGTTGCATAGTAACGGATTTTAGGAACAGTCTGTTGCATTCCCCTAATTTTGTGCCTAGTTCTGGTCGATATCTAACGTCCAGCATTCATGTCTTTTTCAAGAAATTCCGATTCTTCTTCTTCAATGAGCAACAGGCATTACTTGAAGATGATGTCGCAACTGTATTTCTGCACACTTGGCGAATCATTTGTGAAGGTCGTGGAATGGTCTAGGTTTCCACAAAACTTAATGTCTGCACATTGCTTTATCGCCGAATTGGATACTTAGAGGCCTGCACGTCATCACGCCACACAAGAACCACTGTGCTGCTGCAATCAACAACACGTTATGCCTGAGGTACTGCTGGGTGGCAAATTCTGGTGACTGCATGCCATATGAAAAATTCCACACAGTACCATCAGCCGGTGGTAAGCCAAAGAATTTACCAATTTTAATAGTATTACAGCACCTGAAATATTTTGGTATCTTTTAGAATGTATATAAATTTATTTGCTTATTCAAATCACGTTCTTTTCTTGATTTCCAAATTGGTTAATCTCTTTTACTTTAATCGATAACTGGAGGTATTTAAATCAATCGATGTCATAAAGATGATTAAGAGAATTTAGTGTGAAACTCATAAGTAACAAAAATAATCGGGTTTAAAATAGCTAAATTTTACTTGAGGAAAGATGTGGAGAATTTCAAATAATGGTTGTGTTATAACAAACCATTAGGACTCCGATTGTCGTATTGAAGGTCCTGGATTCGAATATCAGACAAGCCAAGGATGTAAATTATCTGTCCCTTTATGGGAGGCAATGGTAGCCCGCCTTTCAGGTACCTCCACAATAATCTGCCAGCGTGTCCTGTCTTAGTATTGGTCAACACCTTGCGTGTCACTACAGGTACTTTACGTATGATTTTTCTACAACATAACATTGGTCATTCAGATTGAAACTGTTGACGACAATCTGATCATTCTTTAAGTACTTTATGTCAGCTTAGAACGAATGTACTAGCAATTATGATTTCATTAACTCAAGCTGATCTGCATAAAACTAATCACTTATAGTTGATAAAAAAACTCTCATGTGTACACCACATGACTAACTTGTACGGAATATTAAATTTTACGCATTTTGCATTTCATTTAAACTTATGGAATTGAATTAAATGTACTTCGTCGATAGCGCATAAACCACAATAGAATAAATGAGCTCTTTAAAATTCACTATATTTGTTTATCATGGCGACACTCTGGCGCTAGGCTCACTGAACAGCGTTACATTTCATTCATTTTATAACTCAGAATGCACAAAAATTGTGTATGTCATCTGAAGAATTACCTAATCGTAGCGAAATGTTCTGTTCAAATACTATAATAAATCTAAAACGATGTATAAAATAAATTAAACAAAAAAAGGGGGGGAAGTTTTTCACAGACGATTCAGTAATTCTTCAGTATTTCTCATTCAATTAATTCAGTTCTCACTTCGCGACACGGCAAAAATGCATTAAAACTCAAAGTATCTATATTAAATATTACGAAGTAAATCTTAAACACTTATTTCCTGGAATAAATTCCAGTGGAGATTAAGCATGATTTAATTTGCAATAATAAAAGAAAGCATTATCTTTGTTGTTGCGAAGCTTAGTTTCTTTAGATTGGTAACAAATCTACTATTACCCTAAGTTTCAACTGTAAACAAATATGGCCGCCATGAGAAAAATGATTAGGCTTAGCGGCACTTAAACAACTTTTAAGTTGTTGATAAGTCTACAAATCTTGCATGCAGATTTACTAAAGACATACAAACCTTAACCGGAAGATAAGAACGACATAGTTCAATCATTTTTAAAGCAAAAAATGCACAATTTACCAACATAATAAGAATAAAAAAACTCAGCTTAGTCAGCCGAGTAACAGAGTGGATATATATACTTTTGGTGCGCCGATTACAACCAAAATAGGAGGTGCACATCCACGTGTTATAACAGTCTTATCTACAAAATTTCAACCTTCTGAGGCTACTCGTTTTTGAGTTATGTGAGATACATACATACGTACGTAAGTACTCGTACGCAGAGACGCCAAGAAAAATCTCTTCAGAATCCATTTTAAATTATTTTTATAAATTTTTGGGGAAAAAAGAGTGCTTTATTCTGTCCTTACGTATCGATGTCACACAAAAACAAGGTTAAATTGCATTCAATAGCAATCAAAATGGATATTTTCGTTGAAATATGATACCCGAAATTTTTCGCCATTACTATAGTTCCCTTTTGCTTCGCACAAGGAAGTAAAAATAACTTCAGCCAGAGGTTCCAGGGCAATCAAATTTAATTATACAAGAAGTTAAAAAATAATTAAAAAATTAACTCCTCGGTTCCTGTTGAATTGTGGTCTCGGTCAGAACAGTGACAGCCAAAACTCAGTTACCGTACCAAACATCGCTAAAAATAAATGCATTTTAAGCCGGAAGTTAAAATCAAAGAACAACATTTGTCAGGACTGAGTAATCGGTGCATATTCTTGGAAAACATCTTCGTGAACTCCTTAAGTCCTGAGCTGGAACAGGGAGCTGAATGCAGCTATGTTCTGGTGGTAGATACTGTGATTAAGTGGTAGAAGAACTGCACTTGAAAGGGATTTAAAAATCCTCTTTTATTAAATCAAGATTATTTACAAACCACTTCCTTTAAGTCCTGAGCTGGAACAGGGAGCTGAATGCAGCTATGTTCTGGTGGTAGATACTGTGATTAAGTGGTAGAAGAACTGCACTTGAAAGGGATTTAAAAATCCTCTTTTATTAAATCAATATTATTTACAAACCACTTCCCAACTCGGGAGGTATACAGAAAGTAAAAGACCACACTTGGGTCTAAAATGAACAATCAGATAAATTTAAACTAAAGCTAAATAGAAATTAAATTAATCTTTGCTCACAGAGCTATACGCGAGGTTGGCCTCTAACTTAATGGTGCGTAGCAAGATTTACTAATACTAACGCACTTGGATTTATTTCAATAAGCAATCATGTAAAAGCACTATGGCTTAGAATTTAAATGCTAGCTGGTCAGGTGAACGTCGAATAGAGTGACCGTGACTCACACTGAGAGGTTTCTACCTCTGGTTTAAATAGAACTTGGCTCCACTTCAAATTAGCATAAAGCTAAAAACGCGCGCTTATTCTGACGGGAAGTTGAAACTGAGAAGAGATAGAAAGATTTAAATTTAAAAAAAAACTTTGTTAGTTTAACTAAAACCTTACACATTGTATACTTCTTCAAGAAGAAATAACTTAAACTGAAAACAATGTAACAAATCTCTTCAAGAAACAGCACAGATCAAAGTTTAAGAATAAATTAAAGGGAATTTGAAAGTTCAATTATTAAACCAAAACATTCGTTGCCTTAGGTTAGGAATTCTATTTTTGAGTTCTTTTAGCCCCGTTGAGCACATAAACAAAATTATTATAAATTAAAGAAGTCGTATCTAATCATTTTTACAAGTTTTATAAACATTCTTGTGCACACGGGAAAGGAAACCTAAAATAGAACTCACCTGATATCCATGCATATCCTATCTTGGTAAGCTATTCCGCCGCCGCAGGTTCTTGAGCAATCACTACTTTGTGTCCACGGACCCCATGGTCCTGATTCTTGCTGTCTAATACCAGACACGTTCCAATAAGGTTGCTGTGGTGGATACTGAGGCAGACCTACGTAACTCTGGAAGGAAATGTTATGTAATGAATCTCTTTAATACAGTGTACATAAAATCAGTGCCTATACATTCAATATATTGTGTTGGCAACTAAGTAATTACGGATTTTTTTTAGAAAATCAAGACAATTTTTTCATGGAACTAAATAACTTTATTCTGTAATGTATTGCCCATTTTGAGCAATGATCTTTTGCCATCTTTCAGGCAGCATCATAATCCCACGTTCATAAAACTTCTGGTTTTTATTAAGAAAAAACTGAATCAGGTACGATTTGACATCATCATCATTATTGAAATTTTTACCATTCAAGGAGTTTTGTAAAGATGGAAACAAAAAGTAATCAGATGGCTCAAGGTCAGGACTATATGGTGAATGTGGCAAAACATCCGAACCAAGCTCCAATAATTTTTGCCGAGTGACCAAAGATGTGTGTGGCCTTGTATTGTCATGATGGAATACACCTTTTCGATTTGTCAATTCGGGCCGCTTTTCTTCAATTGCATTGTTTAGTTCGTTAGTTGTCCAATTCAGACATCAGAATCGATCGTTCGGTTGGGTGGTAAGAGTTCAAAGTAGGCAATTCTTTTGTAATCCCACCAAACTGATAACAAAACCTTCTTTTGATGAATATCAGCTTTTGATGTCGTTTGAGTTGGTTCACCTGGCCTGCTCCACGATCTTTTCCGCTCGATATTGTTGTAAACAACCCATTTTTCATCGCCAGTTATCAGTCGTTTTAAAAATGAATCATTTTCATTACGTTTCTTTAGCAAATTGCAGCTATTAATGCGTTGCGTTAAATGCGTTTCTTTCAGTTCGTAAGGAACCCATGTATCGAGTTTTTGAACATAGCCAAGTTGTTTTAAGTGATTTTTAATGCATGTATGTGATACATGAAGCTTCTCTGCAATCTCACGTATTGTACTGTGACGATCCGAATCGATTATTGCTTTGATTAGGTCGTCATCAACTTGAACTGGACGACCAGAGCGTTTTTCATCTTTGAGTGAAAAATCACCAGAACGAAATTTGTCAAACTAATTTTGACACTGCCGTTCTTTTAAGGCTTCGTCACCATAAACAGCACATAACTTTGTATGAGCTTGCGATGCGTTTTTTCCTTTGCGGAAATAAAATAGCAAAATATGACGAAAATGTTCCTTTTGATTTTCCATTTTTCAACGAACGCCAAACAAAAACTACGCAACCGATCAAAAAACGTTTTTTACTGATTCACAGCTGAATTGCCAACTATCAAATAACAAAATGTCTTTTACATTTGTACTACGTCTGCAAACCTCAAAATTCAACTCCTATCTATGAGTGAAATCCGCAATTACTTAGTTGCCAACCCAATATAAATAACGTGTAAAAACCGAAATTGGTTCTCATGCTTAATGGGTAGCTGAGAATGACAGAAAAAAAAAGCAGCCGCTCATTTCGGAGGAATTGGGAAACATAGATCTCCAAATTCCTTTCTGTATGCAAACTTATCTCCTCTGCATTATTTCCATGAAGCTATATAAAGGGAAGAAAGTACAGGAATAAAACAAGTTTTCTGAAAGAGGTCAACATAAGACTTTTAATTCAAGCTATTCTTCGTGAATGATATGACAAGAAGCTTTACGCCTTAACGTCGAAAACTATCTTAATCTCTTATTCAACACTTCTACCTATCTTATACTTCCGCATGTTAATTAGAAAGATTTAAATATCATCAGTGTGTTTTCTAGAGATACTTTTTAGAGTAAAGATAAAAGTGTGAGTACTGCTGCAAGTTTTGTTCATGTTCTTGGAGGCAAAAAAGTACAACAAGCATGTATTTCTGTCTACCAGTTGTACTTTCTCTAGATCTTCTACAGTTCGCATATTCCCATACATCAGGGATGGGCAAACGTTTTCGTTCGCGGGCCAAAAATCGAAAAAAAAGGAAGTTCGGCGGGCCAAGGTAAATTTTTCTAAAATTTTAAAAACATATACAAGTATTACAATTTAAATATGTTAATGAGAAGAATGAAATTGCGCTTTCATTTTTAAAAGTTTCCTATATTGAGGTTCGAAGTGAGATGTACTGATTCTAAGGAACGAGGCTAACTGCTCATCTGTCACTCTACTTCTTAAAAATAATTCTTTCTAAGGTTCATTGTTGAAAACACTTGTTCAGATATATAAGATGAAGCAAACATAGCACTGATTTTCTGGGCGTGAGATATTAAATTCGGGAAACTCACTTTCGATAATGATGTTATATTCTTTGAAGACTGCTACAGCTTCATTGCAGATGAGACACACTGGTTTATCTTTTACAACTGTAAACAATATTTCTAGGTCCATTCATCATTAAAAGCATGGCATTCTGAATCAACTTTACGTTTTTTAGTAGACATTTTGGGGTTGAAATATTTTACGAATAACGCAAACAAGTACTAGCTACGCTATACTTTTAACAATTTCGAAACCACTATTCACAATGATGCTATATGTCCGGAATCTTTCCATACGCAAACAATAATACTAGAATTCGCCACAAAAGAAAAGACCGCTGGCTGGAGCTTAAAATGCGCAGTCTGCCAAATGTGAGGTCTGATTCACTTATATTGGATTCTCATACTTCTGCCCGAAAAACAGATAACGATTCTTAAGCCAATCTACAGCATAACTACCAAAGTACTTCCGCGTTTAACACTTTACAGATTGAAAGGTGTTTGTGCTTGCTATTTCCATCGATTTATGTTTTGTAAAACAAAAATAGAGACAGTAAAAAGACCATCAATAATTTGAACGAAAGGAAGAAAAAAAGTAATATTTAAACAAAGTAGAAAAGGAGATGGAGATATAATATTTAAATATATATTTCTTCTAATTTGCCTCGGACCGGCAAATTAAGATTCTATCCGCGGCCGGATACAGTCTTCCAAGGGGCCGGATTTGGCCTGCGGGCCGTAGTTTGCCCATCCCTGCCATACATACTCGAACGAACTGGATACCACCACAGAAAAAAATTCTAAGGACTGTAATATTTTAGCCCATGGAAAAATAATATTTAGATCCATAAATCTCAGTGTCTTGTACATTCGATAAAATCTTCACATATATTCCTTATTACATTCATGAAGAATCATGGTATCCATTAAATGTTAAGCATTTTTTACTAGAGTGCCAAATCATGTGGTCTGAAACGGGAAGTAACCAGTCATTACGTCAAGTGACTAGATTTCGTACTTCAGCTGTAATTATATATGTGCATGTGTATGCAAAGTTGACTGAATGACAGAATGAAGAATAACGTAAAGGGGCAAAATTTAGTTTTTAAGCTTTGCAATAAAGTATCTGATTTGAGATATTGTTAATGAAATAAAAAATAAAATGCTAAGCTTACATTTTTTAATTTAAATTCTTCATAGCTTGAATGAAATCTGTTAGTACGAAATCCTGGCCTGTTCAGTAATATTTTTATGCGAAAAGAAGAGGAAAGTATTTATATGAAAAATACTATATTAAGAATGCTCTTTTTTTAAACATTTGCATTAATCATTAGTTATGTTTTCACAATTTGCCAGATTTCGAGAGTAATGAATTTAAAAAAAGCCTAACGAGGTGCTTATAAAATTGAAATGCGTTGCATAAAATGATGTTTAGCAAGAAGCAAAGAAAAAGGATTCTTTTGATAACATTAAACTATAAGAAAATATATCCTTCAAAATAACAATGAAATAATATAAAAACATCAAAAAAACATATAAATAGGTATTTTCATACACTTTAATTAACAATATGCAAAAGTTTGCTTATGAGTTGTTTATACTATCTTTAATGCAAAAGCTCATTTATGAACTGTTCATAACGTTTCCTGAAATTATTTAACCCATACCGTACCACTAATCTTAATATTCCAATGGCATTCCTCATTGGAAGAGAACATGCCAGTGTAAAATTTTAAGCTAAACAAAAAAGCAACCTTAGTGTTACAACTCGAACGCGAAATGAGCGAAAGTTTCGCTTCTGCCAGTGGCAACAGGGAATAGGAAAGCAAACTTTGAAGTGAGCGGTTGGTTACTCGAATAGAATTTGATTCGAATGGGGAGTTATCTCCCACCTTTTGATTTAAAACTAATCTTGAACCATGTAAATAGTGTAATATAACAGATGTGCGTAAATAAAAAGAAATTATTTTGAATTTGAAATTATTTTGACTTATTTTGAATTTGTGATTCGATTTTGAGTTGAATTTCGAAATCGAAAGTTCTCCCAAAGAGAATCGCCTGCACTTTAGAATTCGTGGATTAGAAATAACATTTGTAGTGGTGCCGGAACCCAGGACTTTTGGATTAGAATCTGGAAGATTTAGATGGACTACCCGTGAAAAAGTAAACGATTACTGTTTTCTTTGAAAATCTGAAAAAAAAAAACTGAGTTTCAAAATTGTGATTTCTCAATTTTAAACATGGAACCTTTAGAAAAATTAAAATAGAAAAGTACGAATGAACGCAGCAGCGTTACGAATTTAATTACAAAAATAGAAACTTTGTTATCAGAAAATACCGAAAATACAAACATTGAGGAATTACAGGAAATGGTGAAACAATTCGTGAAAGGGAAAATACGTTGAAAATATTGAATTCACAAATCGAAACTCAGTTAAATGATGCTAAAGAATTTGCGAAAGATATTTCGGCAAGTGATTAATATAATGAACAAATTGCGTCTTCAAAATTTAGAATTAAAATAAGATTAAATAAATACAATGCAAATGAAAATTTATATGTGAAAAAGGCGTCAGATGCAAATTCTTTGAACACATCTCTTTCTGAAATAAATTTATCGTCATCGGCTATGAAATTGCCGAAGTTAAATATTCCGAAATTTTCAGGAGATGCAGGAAAGTGGTTATAATTTTTTAACAGTTTTCAAACTGCGATTGATCAAAATAAAGCGTTGACCAATATTGATAAATTCGTATACTTAAAATCTTTATTGATAGGGCAAGCATATAATGTCGTTGAAGGATTTCAGTTAACCGAACAAAATTACGATTCTTGCTTAGAAATTTTAAAAGAGCGCTTTGGTAAACCAGAGAAAATCATAAAATCACATATGGATAACCAAAAAATTCTT
>KL816596.1:0-20629 GCA_000611955.2 Stegodyphus mimosarum | reverse complement strand
GTGATATATTTATTTTAGTGTTCGATTTCCGCGTGACTCCGAATTATCCTTAATTTATGGACACGAGTGTATTTAGTCCCTCCTAAATTAATTGTTACTTAGAACAGGATATAGTGTATTGCTAAATTAGTTTAGCCTGTCCTAGCTCACATATTTCCGAAATGAGCATTATTTTTCTTCCCAGACTGCTATTTAAAAAAAAGAACAAAAATGAGATTTAAAATTATATCAACTGAATTATACCATCTTTAACTTCCTTGTAGAATCATTAGGATTATCTCGAAGCAGGAAACATGAAAAATGAGCAACGCTCTCGCCAGGACTTCTCGAATACACGCCGAGTGTGCTGACCATTACACCACGAAGGCATGCTGGAAAGAGAGAGGAAATACCTTATTATATACTCCCCCCTTTTAAAGGGCGATTGGGGGTTAGGGGATATAACCGCCAAATGCTGGTGGTGAAGAATTATCATCCACCGCTTTTTTTAATTCGAGCGCCACTGTAGAATCATTTTAAGAATTTTTTGAAACCATGAAATCAAAGAAATCAGCAGTGCCCTCGCCGGAACTCGAACCCTGGACCTCTGGAATACGTGCCGAGTATGCTTCCTATTGCACCACGAAGGCATGCTACAAGGAGTTAATGGAAGGCATGCTACAAAGTTAATGGAAATCTGTCGAATTAGTTTATTATGTTGGAGATTTTTATATTATTTCAAGAGGAGATTTTCTTTTGCTAACACTATTTTTTGCATTTCACTGCGAAGAAAGTTGTAATATCGGAAGTACTTCATTTGATTTTATTAGTTCAGGAATATTGTTTTCGTTTTACGATTTTGCGTCGGAAACATTAAATGTCGGCTCACTTTTCAAACTGTTGCCACCAAATATTTCAGACCTGTATTATATTTAAAGAAATTAAATAATGAAGAATGTGCATAAATGTATGTATGTTCCTCGTATTGTAATAAAACGACGGTACCTAGAGCCATCGAATTTTAAATAACGTAATCCTGCTGCGAATATGGGCATCTGGAAGCCCAAATTTGAAATGTGGAATTTGTTTTATTATCGATTTCATATTTTGTAAAACTTTAAAGAATTTTCGATGAACAAACTCAAGGATTTCGAAGCGAGGAATGGCAACGTTGTACAGAAAAAACATTTTTATCTCCAGCGCGTGAAACTGTGTATAGGAAATTCTAAAGATATGCTCAGTTTAAAATTACTTTGCTAATTTTAATAATAACTTACTAATTTTTTTCTTTAACTGAATTTTATGGTTTAAGTGCGAAGAACATGATATTTAATAAGGTAACGCACAAAATGTTAAAAAAAGGCCCCTTTGGACGTAATTTAAAATCTGAAACATTTCAGATTTTCTTTTTTTTTAATATTAAAGTACAACATATATGTTAGCAAGTCGAATTTGTCAGAACATTCAACTAGAAAGGAGTATTCCCAGTGGAAAGAATCAAGTGTCCCTTAATATTGATCCTATTTTTTAAGAGTGAAATTTTCAATTCATTGAAAAGATTTACTTGTTTTCTCAACAAACTGGGGAACAATATACGTGAGATGCTTTCCTAGTAGAGATATCTTCGTGAAAAACGTTCTAGCGTTGTCTCATGGTTGCTTTGCGCAAGGGAAAATACCACCAGAAAGCACATACAGTAGTCCGTTGGCCGACATTCGAACCTGGTTCGAAAACCCAGTGTTAAATGTCTTATCCACTCTACTAGTAACGTGTCTGTAACTTTTCAACCTCTACTATTAGACATTTTCCTAAAATTCACCCAGATGACTATAAACGTCTTCAAGAAAAAATAAACCAAAGAATAGAGAAATCATAGGTGCATAGTTTTCGAATCTCTTTATTACTAAACAAGGAAGAATCTGTATGTGGATATTATTGTCTGTAGGTATGGTCCTCGCATTGCGAAAAAATGGCGGCAGCTAGAGCAACCAAATTCCGAACACACGTAGTCGAGCAGAACAGACATGCCCCGAGACTGTAATTTTTATTTTCAAATTCCCTTTTTTATTTCGTATATTGTAAAACTTAATGAAATTTGATTAAAAATTCATCAGTTAAAACACTGGGTCACACCTGTGCCAAATGTAAGATGTTTATGTTTCAAATTTAATCAGAAAATTCAGTTATATAAAAGATGTATATTGTCGCTCGGCAAATCGCAATTTATTTGCCTTTCGAGGTATTGTTCTGTTATCGGAACCGGATTCAGAAATTTGTGAATTTGTGCACATGTGTATGTATGTATATATGTATACACACACATGCATTCGTACTTAACATATATACATACAAACGTGAGCACATATATACGCACTTACATATATACATGCAAACATGGAATACATAGAACCATACATAAATTTCTGAATCCGGTACTCATGACAAAACACTATCTCTTTCGACTTGAATCAATAATTGCTAGCTTGGAAATCGTTGAGTTTCTTAATCCCAAAGCTCATGAGTGTTTTACAAAATATGAAATAGATCTTAAAACAAATTCCAAAATTGGGCTTTCGGATGCCTATATTCGGGTGGAGATCACACAGCAAAAAAAAAAAAAAAAAAAAAGGCGGACAGTTCTATATCTCCGGTTCTACTGGGCCGATTGACGAAATTCAAATTGCATTTTCCATCTCTCGAAAGCGCGACTTAGGATATATATTAGATTTATATATAGCATTATTCTAACATAGGTATTTTGACACAAAATGGGTCTTTTTTCTAAAATAACGTACCATTTTTTTCCATATTTCGATTCTATGACTCAAATAATGCCTAAGTATTAAATTTTGTAAAATTTGGTGCGTAATGTACGGAGAAATTCAAAAATTTAATTTGGCGAATTTTTTTAGTTTGCGCGAAGACAAAATTCACTTTGCGAACTTCTTAATACGTGGCAACCTATTTTCCAGTCCTTTCCATTGCACAGGAGAAGGAAAAAAGTCACATGTTTCCTACCTTTTTACATTGTGCATGAGCGGAAAAAAAAATCATATCGTTCCTTCTTTCAGATAATTTTAACAAAGTGCGTAAACCGCATTTTCGTTATTATCGCTTTCAAAAAATATGGCACATTTCAAAATGCGCCAATATATAAATTCCTGTATATCTTCGGAAATTTTGAATAAAAAGCTCTAATTTTTTTGTAGGTATGCGTAGAAATACATCTATCTTAAGATGATCATAGAAATTTTATAGGTTATAATTCAAAATATTTTTCGAAAAATTTATAAAAATTATTTAAAAATACAAATTTAAAAAATAAATCATAAAAAAGTGGGTGAATTTTATTTGGAATGAACTTAAATTTCGAATTCTAAAAGAAGAAATCAAGTAAGTTTAATAAAGTAAGTTTAATAAAAAAGAGATGGTAATAAATATATACCAAATTCAATTAACATTGAGGAGCTAAAAGTTTGAGAACTAATATTTTAAAACCTAGTCATGCGAATTTTACAAAACTTGGTAGTCTGGCATAATTTCAGTCGTAGAATCGAAATATGTAAAAAAATGGTATGTTATTTTAGAAAAAGTCCGATTTTGTGTCAAAATACCTATGCTAGAATAATGCTATATATAAATCTAATATATATCTTAAGTCGCGCTTTCGACACATGAGAAACGCAAATTGAATTTCGTCACTCGGCCCAGTACACCGCGAAAAATAAAACTGTCCCATTTTTTCCCGCAGTCTAAACTACGCAGAAAGAAAGAAAAGCACAGTTCTATATCTCCCGTTCTTTTGGGACGATTGACGAAGCTCAAATGTGACAGTTCTAGTCCATTTTGTGTCAAAATACCTATGTTAGGATATGTATTAGATTTATATGTGGCATTATTCTAAGTCGCGCATTCGAGACATGAAAAACGCAATTTGAATTTCGTCAATCGGCCCTGTAGAACGGGAGATATAGAACTGTCCCATATTTGTTTCTACGCAGTGTACATACTATATGTGTATATGTATACACGCATAGATTCATACTTACACATATGTATGCAAACATGAACATATACCTCTTTTGACTTTAATCAATAACTGCTTGCTTGGAAATCGTTGAGTTTCTTAATCCAAAAACTCTTGAATGCTTTACAAAATATGAAATAGATATTAAAGCAAA
Organism: Stegodyphus mimosarum; assembly: GCA_000611955.2. Taxonomy (NCBI): domain Eukaryota; kingdom Metazoa; phylum Arthropoda; class Arachnida; order Araneae; family Eresidae; genus Stegodyphus; species Stegodyphus mimosarum. Next base: position 16,469 of record KL816596.1, on the reverse strand, counting down.
TTCCAAATTTAGGCTTTCAGATGAGCATATTCAGGTGGAGGCGTACGTTATTCAAAATTGGATGGCTATATAAGAATAAATAGACTTTGATGGCAAACTCAGTACCAAATCGGAAGACTTGACGGCTCTGATGACTGAGTCTGGTATTAAATTACCCATGCCTTCAGACATAAACACAAATTTCTTTTTCTCCAGCATAAAGAAAGTCGCCCAACTCTCAAGTTTTGTGTATAAGGTAAAACATTCCAGCAACTGTATAAATTAGCTAAACAATTTCTTTTACGCTATGTATGATAAGTTAGTTTTCAAAATAAAGAGACGAAAGGTTTCTGCTTAGTTAAAAGAATATATCTGATGTGGACACCACATGACTTCCTTGTAGGGCCTATTAAAATATGCATATTTATTGCTGCATTTTCGTTTAAGCTTATTTCCTCGAATTTCATTAGAGATAGATTTCTCATTCAATTAATTCAGTTCTTGCTTAGCGGTTAGGCCAAAATGCATAAAACCTCGAAATATCTCCATTAAAAATTCAAAAATATAGAAAAAAGTAAAATACCAAATACAGTTATAGCAATTTTTTTTAATTTCATAATTAAAATTAGAGTTTCTATGCAAAACAAACAATTCGGGCAGCGGGCAACAAAGCAGATTTTACAGTGCTTAATTACTTTTACTCCCACTCGCCAAAAAATATTGAAGGTGTGGAAGATTAAATTAATTATTCTGCTAAGTTTCAAATGTAAACAAATACTGCTGATTTGGTGGAAAAAATGGGCTTAGCCGCACTTAAACAACTTTTAAATTGCTGATAATTCAACAACTATTGCATGCACATTAGCTAATGGCATAAAAACCTTAACCGCAAGATAAGAATAACATAATTCAATAATTTTTAAATCAAAAAATGCACAATTTATCAACATAAAAGAATAAAAAACTGAGCTCACCGAATCTTAAGAGTGGGTATATATATATATATATATATCAGTAAAGGCATGAAGTAAGGCATTTAGAACCAGTTATTGACAAAGACCAAAAATTTGAAACTCATAGTAATGAATTTCAAATAATCTTATAAATGAAAAGAAGAATTTATAAACTTTAATTTTTGTGTATAAGGTAAAATATAAGGTTTAATTACCTCATACACAACTTAAAACACTTCAAACAAGCAATACCTCAATTCAGAAACATCAATCAACTTGAATGCCACTTCGTCAGGAGGAGGAACATTGAAATCAATTGAAATCTCTGTTCCACAAAAATCCTTGCTTTTCTGTATCCAGAATTAGCCAATGAATCATTTCAATGTATTTTAATTAGAATAGTTCACCTAAAACTTCCCCTCCCAAAAGCAAGGGAAAAAAACAAAGTAAATTCTAATGATTTTTTTTTCTTTTAGATAAGTATCCAAAGGATTGAAAACGTAAGCGAAATTATAAAACTTTAGTGAAATGTTCAGTTACGTTTTCAATTCTTTGGATAATATGTATCTCTTTGTTTAAAGGCAAAATTTTGACTTGAATTTTTCACTAAAGTATTTTATTACTTCACTTAAGAAAATTATTTTATTACTTCACTTAAGAAAATTATTTTATTACTTCACTTAAGAATTGAAAACATAATTTTCAATTCTTTGAATAGAGTTCGTTTCATTTAAAAGGAAAAAAAAGTTCATTGGAGTTTACTTTGTATTTTCCTTGCTTTAGAGAGGGGCCAGACTATTATAATTATACGGGTGAACTATTATAATTAAAATATATTGAAATGGTTCATTGGCTAAGCAAAGAGTTCTGTGCAAAAGAGATTTCGGTTGATTTCAGTGTTCCTCCTCCCGACGAAGTGGCATTGAAGTTGATTGAATCCTCTTCTATTATGTTTTTTTTTCTTTAACTTTCGTTGATTTTTTTTTAGTTGGGGTATTGCTTGTTTGAAGTGTTTCCGTTTAAACATTCATTAAATTCTTTTTTGCATTTATAGGATTATTTGAAATGTATTACTTATGAATTTCAATTTTTGGTCTTTGTGAAAAATTGGTTCTAAATTTCTTGCTTTATGTCTTTACTGATAATTTTTAGCAGCTTAATGTGCGAAAATATTAGGCATGATTATATTATGTTTTAAAAAACAATGTTTTCTAAGTATATATATATATATATACATACAATTTAAGCGCGGCCGATTGAAACCGTAAAGGGAGGTGCACAAGTAAATTTTATAGCAACAAAATTTCAACGTTGTGAGAGTACTTCTTTTTCAGTTATGCGAGATACATGCATACGTAGATACGTACAGGCGTCATTAAAACAATCTCTTCTGTATCCATTTTAAATCCGTTTTGCAATCCCTTTTTCCTTTATTCTATCCTGTTACGGAAAAGCATTGTTAAATTGCATTCAAAAGCGATCAAAATGGAAATTTTCGTTGAAATATGTCATCCGGAATTTCTCATGATTATAATACTTTGTACAAAGAAGTAAAAAAGCAAAGTTTTATTTTGTTTGCGGATTGGGCGACAATCGGTAATAAATCTGCTTCGCCTGATGTAAAATTCTACTGATTGAATGGATGAATTCAATATAATTATGCTCTTTGCATTTGCGATGTAAAAAAACATATAGAAAATTTGGTACGTGGAATATCTTCAAAGTCTAGACATATAATTATACATCTATTATGTCATAAGCAATTAGATAGGTGCCCCGTGGCCCAAAGCTTCTTAAATCGGTGATTTTCAAATTGTGGAAGACATCCCCGAGGGTTATGCGAGAGATGTTGACGAGTTCGTTGGTATACCTGAAAAATAACTTCAAAAGAAATATTTTAAATTCTTTTTTCATTTAGAATTGTCATCAGATTACGGAACCTAATCGCTCTATCATTTCTTGTTTTTTTTCAGTTGTATGGTTCACGTTAAAAATCCTCAAATGACTATATGTCTTTTACAAAAACCCTATTGGGGTGCAAAGGGAAAAAGCATTTATTTGTCCTTCTTACCGGTTAAGCTCTAAATGTGATTAACTGAGGAAGACGTTTAGTTTGTCGACTGTCAGCTGTGTTTAGTTGTTGTCACGAAAGCTTTTCTTATAAGCCATCACTAACCAAATAAGTTTTTTACTTTTTCGTGTGAAGTAAAGGAAGTATTGTAATCACGAAAAATTTCAGGTATCTTATTTCAACGGAAATATCTATTTTATCCGTTCTCAAATGCATTTGAACGTATTTTTGCGTGACGTCTGTCCACCCGCACAGAATAAAGGATCTCCACAACGGGTTGTAAAATAGATTTAAAATGGATTCAAAAGGAAGTTTTTCGTGATCTCAGTATGTTCGTTGAAACAGAGAGAACGTTAAAATTTTGCATCTGAGGCTGCTATAACATCCAGTTTCATACACTAAGCAAAAAAAGGGGGGGACAATTCTATATCTCCCGTTCTATTGGTCCGAAATTCAAACTGCATTTTTCATGTCTCAAAAGCGCGACTTGGGATATATATTAGATTTATATATAGTATTGTTCTAATATAGGTATTTTGACGCAAAATCGGACTTTTCTGAAATGACATGCCATTTTTTTTTCTGTATTTCGATTCTACAACTCAGTTCTATGCCTAAATATTAAATTTTGTAAATTTTGGGGGGAAATTTACGGAGAAGTTCAAATATTTATCTTGGAACATTTTTTGAAGTTTGGGCAAAGAATAATTCACTTAGCAAATTTCTTAATATATGACAACCTATTTTCATTTCTCTTTTTACATTGTGGATGAGCAAAAAAAAAAAAAAGTCGCATCGTTCCTAATTTCAAATAATTTTAACAGAGTACCTAAACCACATCTGATGTCATTATCACAAATATGCGAAATTCAAAACGCGCTAATATGTATGTAATACGCAACAATATGTATTATTAAAATTTTCTCTTTCCAGTATCATGCTCGGTAAAAAGCTAAGATACAAATAGTAAGGAGTGCGAAAAATCATTTTTTTTCTTTTTTGCATTTCTTTTCCATCTTTTTTTCGCGTCATGGATTTCCATCCGCTATTTCGCTTTATTAGCACTTATTTTGGGAATTTTAATTAAAGGTTGCTTTACACTCAGTTCTTCAGAAAGCCGCTTGCAATGAAGCACTCAATTAAACATACCGTACAAAATTAAAAATGAGAATCCGATAAAATGTACTGCTGTTTAAACATATAATTCTCCCTTTCTGTCTTCTTTAATTATCTCTTTCTATATATAAATCTCTGTATATATGTCTGTGTCTCTCTCTATATCTCTATATATGTCTGTCTCTCTCTCTCTCTCTCTGCGTGTGTATGCGTGTGCGTGTGCGTGCGTGCGCGTGTGCGTGCGTGCGTGTGTGCGTGTGCGTGCGCGTGCGTGTGCGTGCGTGCGTGCGTGTGTGTGTGCGTGCGCGCACTGCACAAAAAGAAAAAAAATGGGGCAGTTCTGTATCTCCGGTTCTACTAGGCCGATTGACGAAATTCAAATTGCGTTTTTATGTCTCGAAAGCGCGACTTAGGATATATACTAGATTTTTATATAGCACTCTCCTAACATAGGTATTTAACAAAAAAGTGGACGTTTTCTGAAATGACATGCCAAGGTTTTTCCATATTTCGATTCTAGGACTTAAATTATGCTTAGATATTTGGAGAGAAATTTATGGAGAAACTTAAAAATTTTTCCCGGTGGATTTTTTCCAATTTGCACCAAGAATGCACTTGGCGAACGCCTTAATTTATGGCAACGTACTTTCCTTCTTTTTTTCATTGTCCACGAGAAGAAAAAGTCATCCTTCATACTTTCAAATAATTCTAACAGAGTGTGTAAACCACATTTTCGTTATTATCACTTATAATAAATGCACCAAATTTCAAAATGTGCCAAAATGTAAATTCACGTATATCTTAGGAAATTTTGAATAAAATACTCGTAATTTTTTGCAGGTATGCTTAAAAATACTACTTTAAGATGATGGTAAAATTTTTGTAGATTATAATTTAAAATGGTTTTTTGAAAAATTTATTAAAATTTTTCAAAAACATGAATTTAAAAAATCATAAAAAATGGAGGAATTTTATTTGGAATGAACCCAAATTTCGAGATATGAAAGGAAAAATCAAATAATTTTAATAAAAAAAGAATAATAAATATATACTAAATTCAATTAACATTAAGGAGCTAAAATTTTGAAAACTATTTTTTTAAAACTACTCTTGCTGATTTTAGAAAACTTGGGAGTTTGGCAAAACTTCAGTCATGGAATCGGAATATGGAAAAAATTGGTATGTTATTTCAGAAAATATGTTTTTGTGTCAAAATAGTTATAGTAGAACAATACTACATATAAATTTAATACATAGCCTAAGTCGCACTTTCGAGACATGTAAAACGCAAGTTGAATTTCGTCAAGCGGCCGAGTAGAACGGAAGACACAGAAGTATCCCATACCCCCCCCCGAAGTGTACCTTCCATTTTTACTGCAGTCGACAGTAGCAAACATGTATTCATAATATTCGTAATATTATTCTTGACATGTTGATAAAACTTAGAGATGATTAGAGAAGATGAAAGCAATCAGTTTTTATTCATAACCGAGATAGTTGTACGAGAGATATAGTTTGAAGTTACAGCCTAGTGAAAGAAATGATGTAGTCGGAGATGTGTCGAGTTCAACATGTAGTATATTCTTAGATACTCTTGAATAATCTTTTCAGTTGCATCTTAATTTGTACAGCTCAATGGATGCAAACTACACCCCACAATTTATAAAAACACATTAACATATTTTAACAATCAGGAAGTAGAGTGAAGCGATAAACGTGGCTTTTTCAGGCAGCAACAGGCAGAAGGTGAAGCCTATTAAGCAGTTATAGCTATTTATAATCTCGGCTCCTTTGAGTTCTGGACAGTGATTGGGAAAGGTTTAGAGGAATACATAGAAATTTTAGGGCGATGACACACTACAGATGCAGAGAAGGGGGTTTTATTAGTAGTATTTATTAGTATTACAATTAGAACTTAAAAGAATTATTGCCAGTTTGTTTTCATTAAGATTAATTTGTTACTAAACCGTCATAATTTTATATCTTATGTATATGCAGTGAAATGTATATAAGCGAAAACGCTTAAGACGAAATGCTGGTTAATACGAATTTCTGCGACGGTCTCGACAAAAAAAAAACTGTCCCGTTTCTGGTTAAAAGAAAAAAGTGCATGAAAATGCAATTTTTTCTTAAGTCGCTTAACAGGAAAGAATTTCCCTCCTGGGAATGAACAAAATTTGGGAAACATCAGCCAGGCAAACTAGATTTAACTCTTTAAGGGACAGGAAATGGCAATTAACTTTTTCAGCAAAACTCTTGTTTTATTTACCATATCAGGTGTTACAATGAAGTTATTTGCGACAATTACACATATTTTGTTTAAGACGCGGGAAACAAATGACCACTTCTGGTGGTTAGTGTCAGTAACCACCACCCACAGAAAACATTTATACAAATCAGTTTCTATGATACACATGGAAACAGTTTTTCTTTTCAACCAGAGTTCAACTTCGCATGTGCTACATTTCCCACACTCTTCTTACAGGCTTTCAATTGGTGCTGCAGAGTGCACATCGTCGTGATGTTGCCTTCGTTGGCTGATGCCTATTTTCTTGAAGACGAATTCCGGCATCAACTACTGGCTTATGTTTCTTGATTGCCATCTACTCAGCTGCAAGGGAACTTCAGAAACTGTCAGTCTTGGAAACCATTCCCACGAGTAGTAAGACGTTCAGTACAAAAGGTAGAGGGCCCTTCAGAGCGTTAAGAGAGGTGTGAAATGAAAGGTGGTTTCACATGTTTCGTAGAAAGAAGGCTAACTTGACTTTGAAATACCTTCGGATAACTTGTGACGCGAGACAGTTTTGTTTATCTAAGCTACGTCCATGCCGGAATTCGGTAACGCGTACATCTCAGTGTATGTAAAAATTAGTAAAAAATGCAGAAGGAGGATATCGAAACTGAGCCGACACTTAATGAAATGTTTGAGATAGTTTCTGTATGATTGAACTGTGCTACTGTATCAATTGGAAGAATTCGTTGCAGTAGATGATGATAATGTGTGTACATCTCCTATTATGGCGAAGACAAAGACATTTTGAAGTTTGGTCAAAGCTCAAAAAATATCACTGATGCAGATTCTGGCGATGAAAATGAAATGAATAATGCAGCTCCTGATCCGATATGAGGAACATCTTAATCTGCATCAATAATATTTTCAGTTATTTAGACGCACATTCCAATATTGAAATGAATAAGAAAATGGACTGAATCGAAGAATTTGTTGAGAATTTTATGCTAAATAAGACGATGCAAAGAAAAATATCAAATTATTTTCCAAAAACTCAATAAATGTTTTATATTTCAAAAAATTTGAAAATTTTGTATTAAATTAAGTTCTTGCGTAGTTTTTTGTTTCATTGACTTTTATTAAATATATGCATACGTACATATCTATGTAAATAAAATGTAATAAACTTAATTTTGTTGAATATTTTTGGCAGTATACTTTAACGCGAAATTCTTTTAATACGAAAAATATTTCTGTCTCCTCAGTTTCGTGTTAAACGATTTTCACTCTATACATGTAAGTTAGAAAACAAAAATACTATAGCTGCCTTAAAAACTAATTGGCGATCTCAAAATTAGATTCTAAATTTGGTGCTCTTCCCCTGAATTCATCTGTTCTCCCCAGTTTGAGATTTTTCGATGTTACGTAACGCTACTGAAAAAGGCAACCAAAACTAATACTAACCAGTCATAGCTTGTGTCTAAAATCACACCTACTCTGGTATAAATACTCTGGCGAGCTAATTACGTCTCCTTCTGCTAACTTCTGCTTTGCTAATATTTCTCGCTTTGCTTGCCCCTTGTAAAATGATGTCGCCCTGTTAATTTGTGTATGTGAGAAATTATTGTAATTGTTATGATCAAAAGGTATATTGTCTATGAAGAAATGTGTCTAGAAATAAAAATGGTAATTAGCTGAACTTGGATTGTGTCAACATCTTCCATCGTTCCACTCGACTGTTTAAAGCTGCTAAAAGCGCCGGTGTTAATTGCGCATCAAAATATCCATCGTCGGTCACGACATCGACTGCAAAACTGATTTTTCTTCTATGTTTTCCCGAAATCATTTCATATATATATACACAGTCCAGTCACATTAATGTGACCACCACGTACTTTCCATGTCAGAGTTAAATAACCAATCACAGAAGGCAGGTGGCAGCACAGTGCAGTTGAGCGTATATAAAGGGTGTGTGAGGGCTTCGGAAAACATTTCAATCGTTGGCGTAATGCAGAAACGAAGCGATTTATCCGACTTCCAAAAGGGCATGATCATTGGCTTTCGGGCCAAGGGTGGAAGCATTTCCGAAGCGGCTGAGTTTGTGAACTGTTCGCGTGCCGCCGTGGTAAAAGTGTACCGTGCATGGCAAAATGGGACTGTCCAAAATCAGCGACGTGGCAAATGTGGTGCACCACGGGCCATAGATGACAGAGGCGAACGACGGTTGCGGAGATGCGTTCGGGCAGATAGACGGGCTACCGTTGAGCAACTGACCACCAAAATGAACCAAGGGGCTACCAAAAGTGTCTCCCAAAGTACTATTCAGCGAACATTGCTGCGTCTGGGCCTCCGAAGCAGACGCCTGGTTCGTGCACCTATGCTGACTGCTGTTCATCGACGGCGAAGGCTAGAATTTGCACGCCAGTACAGCAGCTGGACGTCCACTGAGTGGCGACAGGTTGCGTTTTCGGATGAATCGCGTTTTATGCTCCATCGGACAGATGGACGTTGGCGTATAAGGCGTGAAACCTCTGAAAGGAACCACCCTGCAACCATTGCCGGAACGGTCCAAGCTGGAGGCGGGAGCATTATGGTCTGGGGAATGTTTTCCTGGCATTCTCTAGGTTCACTGATCATTGTGGAAGGCACAATGGATCAATACAAGTACGCATCTGTCCTTGCGGACCATGTTCACCCCTACATGCGCATTGTTTTTCCTCAGGATGATGGCATCTTCCAGCAGGACAATGCGAGGTGCCATACAGCTGCCAGTGTACGTGCGTGGTTCGAAGAGCACCAGGATGAGTTTACCGTCCTCCCCTGGCCAGCAAACTCACCTGACTTAAACCCAATCGAGCATCTGTGGGACCATCTCGATCGAGTTGTTCGCGCCATGGATCCTCAACCGCGTAATCTAGCGCAGCTGGCCACGGCATTAGAGTCGGCATGGCTCAACATCCCAGAGAACACCTTCAGGGACCTATGTGACTCTCTTCCTGCACGTCTCGCAGCAGTCCGCTCTGCGAAAGGTGGTTTTTCTGGCTTTTGACAGATGGTCACATTAATGTGACTGGACTGTGTATATAGTAGAGAGAGAAATTCACCCTCCCTTACTCGCCCTTGATTTTCGCAATCGTTTGTCGTAGTCATGTACTTGCAATTACAGGAGTGTTTTAAATGATGAAAAAAAAAATTAATTGCCGACAAATAACGAAATGCAAGTTTTGATGCGTGCTCTCGATTCCTATACTTGCATTTGAAAACGTTTTATACTTGTCATGAAAAAATAAAATTATAAGAAGTATGACTCCCGTACAACAAAAATTGATCGAGGCATTTAATTTCAAAACTTGCAATTTTCGTTGCAATGTTTTCAACTTGCCTTCAGAAATCAGTTAATTGAGTTAGAATAACTCCAGGAAGTAAGTTTAAATGAAATAGAGCAAAACATGTGTATAATTCTACAGACGTACGAGGAAGTCGTGTAGTGTCCACATCAGATTTTATTACTTCCATTGAGTCCAGAACCCCTTTAACAGAAACTTATACGTTCAATTTTAGTTGGAACAAATGATGCAGAATGAACAGATGTCCAAATGGGACACCTAAGAAACATTACTAATCTCCTTCAGATTCTGAACGAAGACTTTTGAAATATCATTGCAATTCCATTTTGTGGCAGTGAAAGACTATTGTATACTAGGCTATTTATTGGTGGAAGCAATTATTAAATTGTCTAATGATGAAAATCCGAAGTTAAATTTAAAAATAAACATCTGTGAAAAAACATTCATTGTTATTGAATGAATTTTCTTAAATCACTAATCAGGCCACCAGGTTTCTTTTCTCAGCAAGATATGAGAATATTTTTCATCTATTGTTTTCTTAAAATATACTGAACTTAAAGGCGGAGCTCTGCCTTAGAGTATCTACTGCAGATTCAAGCAGTTCAAGCAACACGGACTGTCACCAAAAAATTCAGAATTCACAACTTTTGGTCTCTAAACTTTGGGACTAAATTTGCCTGAACTTTTGGCTACTTTTTAATCTAAAAAGGAACTTACATGGACGTCGTTTTCATTCCGAAGATAAGATTGATGAGGCTATAAATGCATTGTTTTCATCGATTTCAAGAAAGGAATGGCATGAGGCATTTAACCTTTGGAAAATTCGCCTGTAGAAACGCATTGATGGTGGAGGAAACTACTTTGAACACTCCTAAGCACCAATTTCGTAAGTATAAATTCAAAAACCTATGTGTGTCTCTAAAATTTCAGTGACCCTCGTACTACCTAAATTGTTTCGAAACTGGTAGGAATTTTAAAGCTATTATTGAATATATTTCTTAACTTCTAACTATCTACGATGAATAAAATGCGAAGTTGAACTAATGTCGGCTATACTGAAAGTCAACAAAGTTATTTTCAGAATATTTTTCTTCGCCTGTTACCAGTAATTGACTACATTTTCCGATTGGCAGCAAGGCCTTTCTCTAGAGATGCTGTTAATGAAGAAAGTGCCTTCTTAATTTTGTTTTTTTTAAATTGTAGAATGGTTTTCAATAGCGACAGTATTTAGAGATACTTTTAGTTAGCTTATATCTTACCAGTGTACTAAAAATGTCTTCAATCGCTTAAGAAGAAATCATAAAATATTTGTAAAATCTATCGCCTTAAGAAGTACAGTAAGTCAAGACCAACGTATGTGATTTGAAAAAAAGTCCGATTTCGTGTCAAAACACCTATGTTAGAATGCTATACATAAATCTAATATTATCCTAAGTCGCTCTTTCGGGACATGAAAAACGCAGTTTGAATTTCGTCAATCGGCCCATTCGGACGGGAGATATAGAACTGTCCCCCCCTTTTTTTTCGCAGTGTACCTCGTGGGAAAAAATATGTTAAAACATGAATTTCTTCCTGGGCATTATTTAATATGGAACGTAATCTTTGTAAATATTTAAAATTTTTGAATATTTGAAAAATAATATTTGAAACTGATAGCCATCTTACTTAGATTACAGTTAGATAGATGAAATAAAAGTACTACGTCATAAAGAACAGACCAAAAACACAATTCATTTATTCGGAAATAAAATTCTGGTGAGGAAGGGAGATATCATTCACGATTCGCTTGTTAGATTGGAAAACATCTGGTGACGCAGGCCAGGATACCGTCTAATTACCATATTTTGTTCAGTTTAACCTTACATCTGTCATCAACCAGCGGTAGAGCGCTCATCTGCAGATAAAACTAGATTTGCTTAAGAAATTTGCTACAGCAATTGATCTTAGACAGAACGCATTTTTATTTCTCAAGAATAAAGTTCCAAAAATCAGTCGAATTTAAATAACGGAAGGCATATTTATAGGTTCTCCATCAAGAAATTGAAGAAATGTACAATTAATTAAATAAATGTGCACTAATTAATAAGTGTTAAATTAAGTGTTCACCAAATACCGTATGATTACTTTTCAAGAATTATTCGCAGACGTTCTAGGAATCTATTCATTTGAAACTTCTCTGAAAACATACTTCTTAGCCTTGTATGTTATTTTTTTCCACGAAACCTTTAGCATTGTGTCCGATACTGGGAATAGTTTGCAGCAACAGGAAAACGCTACCAAGGAAGAGAGAATCCGTGTGTGTTGGCTGATTTCTATTGATCACTTGAAAGGAGATCCTCAAGCCGAAAATCTTCTAAGATTTACCCTAATTTTATAACAGTTATTTTAAGTTTATGCACCTTTCCTATCTCTTCTAGCTTCAGCTTACAATTCCTTAACAGAATGTATTTCAAAACGCGTTTAATGCGTTTCTGAAAATAAGAGTAAGTAAGAGTAGTATTTAAAGTTGATGCTTCACTGACTTCTTTAGAGAGCCAGAGTTCCTGACTAGCATGCGTTTGCCTTTGGGCTACGTCTCTCTCTAAGCTATTACTACGCTCGGCCTTACTTCAGACCCTTGATAGCTTCACATACTTAATTCAGATTTAGGGGCCCACTACTTAGAATCCTGATAGCTTCGCCTATATCATTTAGTTAAGCATTAGTTCAGTTTTAATTCTTATTAATTTGAGTTCAAGCCCAAGTGGAGGCTTTGCTGCTGTACGCTCTGAGATGGGAACCGACTGTGTTCATCCTTATGTTGAGAAATAAAAGGTAATTAACCCTTCTTAAGTCTCTAGTCTCTGTTTAGACACTCAAGCGATTATTCGCTTATCGGTGTAGAAGGATTCCTTCACTTAACTGAGAAATAAAAGGGTGGAACCCCACAATCTGTTTCTCATATATTTCATGAGAGTAAAATCAAAATTCTTTTAAGTTCCTCGAGCGTGGTAGTAGTAGATACCTTACATTTTATGTATTATATTGAGCTCATATAATTAAGAAAAACCTTGGGTGATGAAAACGTTCTATAAACAAATTTAAAACCAGCATAAAAAAGTACATAAGCTCACCAATTTACTTTCTTTTCAAATGTAAAACTAAATCTGTTGATCAACATTACTGATGTTTTAATTTATTACTGTATAGTAAGTTAGATATTCTCGTCATGCTGCTTGGTAGAATTTGAGTTTTTAATTATAGTTTGTTTTCCTCAAATCAGTCAATTATGGTGGGGAATGTCTGATACGATTTGTGGCAGTAATAAGAAGATATTAATTATGCGATTGAAAAACAATAATAACAATAGCTTTTAAGATATGCTATAAACTGCTATACTTGTAGAATTCTGTGTTATTAACTAATCATTATGAATTTAATCTTTACTAATAACTTCAATTTTTCGTAGTCCTCACCAAAATGCAAATTAGTTATTGAGCATTTAAGCATAGAGTTCGAATGTGTTATAGCTTCGGGTAGCCTCGTGTGCAGTAATGTACTGTCGCTAAAGCAAAGTTTATTCCGGCTTTAACCATTTTGCTAGCCGACGTCAAAAAAGCGCTGTTAATTACTTAGACAGTTAAAGTAAGAACTCTCAGAATACTTTACTTGGATTTAAAACTTTCAGTTGTATGCTATTTTAAATACTGCAAACTTCGTCTGTAGCACAAACAGCGCCATCTGTTAATTTCAAAAACTCAATAAAAAGATTATTTTAACCTTTTTAAGACCTTTTCTTCCTAATTTATTTGTAGGGTCATCTTGACAGAGCAAACGAAAATGCTTTCGTAATTATTCTTTTCCTTGCAATTTGCTTTCATAACATTGATTTTTTCCTCAGTGATGCCTGGTCACTTTCAGATTCTATTTACAACGAAATTATAAATAATGCTATCAGCGTAATACCCATGTTGAAAAATTGAACTTACTTCCACCGTTGTTCTATAAAACTATCGTATAACACGATTGTACGCTAAGAAATGCTGTTAGTAAAGACTCTAAGAAAGGCTTTCTAAATACTCAGCAGATTTAAAACAACTAGTCTGCAGATTCGTTAACTCGGAGACAATATTTTACTTGCTTGGAATTTAAACCATATTCTGTAGAAATCTTTGGTCTATTTCACTTACAGATATTATTAAATTATAGAATTATTTAATTATAGTAATAATTATATTATTAAATTTTAGTAAAAGTATCTGTAAATTACCGTATTTGCCGGCGTATAAGACGCACCCCCTTTTCTATACACGTTTTTGAAGGATAAAACTTTATTACTGATCATTATAATGAATTTACGATATTTTAAATATAAATACAAATGCAAAGTAATACTTTCTCCAAATACCCAATCTATCTGAGAAAGAACATCTTTTGATCTTCTTCGTCAAAACCCAGACACTCATCTCCAGAGCTAAATGAAGGAGTCACTTGAATCATCTTCGTCAGCATCTGAGTCTTCATACAACAAATTGTCCTCTGTGACATCCAGTGCATTACTAATGCCACACTGCTTAAATGATTTAACCACTTTCTCTGTTTTCACCCATTCAGAAACTTACGAAATGCTAGGCCTCTGTCTTCTTCCTGATAGTTTAAACTCAAAATTTAAAGACTGCATCCAGCTGTTCCACTTCTCTTCCATAAATCCCTTAAATGGTTTATTAATGCAGCCATCTAAAGGTTCTCCTGGAACTATAGCTAATCGAGTTTTCAATTTTTTGAGTTTAGGTTTTAACATCTTCTGTTTTGTGAGAACGAAACTGATCCCATACTAGTACGGCAAGTTTCTTCAACAGTCCACCAGGGCGCCTCGACCAAATTTTATCTATCCATAACTTCATTCCTCCTCCATCCATGCATCCGGTCTTTTGTGTGAACATGTTGTAAACAATCAAATTCGCTAACACAACCTTGTATTTGGCGTACATTCACTAAAAACACTCAATCGATTTCGAGGGCAGCTACAGGTCCCTCCTCATCAGGAGAACGAAATATCTAGAAAGGGAAAGAAAGCTGAGTAACAGCTTTATGTACTCTCGGGTAGAACCACGCGCGAGGAGGCAACGCCATCTATCGAGAAAAATGATCATCAAGAATTATGTTAATAGAATTTTAAAAGCGCTAGGAAGGACTGGATTAGACTTAAAATCGTTCACTAAACTTGCTAAATCTTTGTGAATATGAAAAGCCTCAAGAAAATCCAATTCACCAACGGATGAAGAATTTTGGATAATTTTTGCAGATCCAAAGTCAAAATTATGATTAAATTTCCAACTATGATACGCTATCGAAGACTTGTTAATTTCGCCCTTTCGGACATAAGATTCATGTTCCTTGATACGAAACTTTAACGCTCTTTTTGTTTGGCCAATATATCTCAAGCCACACTGACACGATATACTATAAATTCCCAAGAATTAAAGTCAGAAACAGAATCTTTTAGAGTCGAAAGATTCTGTTTCTGACTTTAATTCTTGGGAATTTATAGTATATCGTGTCAGTGTGGCTTGAGATATATTGGCCAAACAAAAAGAGCGTTAAAGTTTCGTATCAAGGAACATGAATCTTATGTCCGAAAGGGCGAAATTAACAAGTCTTCGATAGCGTATCATAGTTGGAAATTTAATCATAATTTTGACTTTGGATCTGCAAAAATTATCCAAAATTCTTCATCCGTTGGTGAATTGGATTTTCTTGAGGCTTTTCATATTCACAAAGATTTAGCAAGTTTAGTGAACGATTTTAAGTCTAATCCAGTCCTTCCTAGCGCTTTTAAAATTCTATTAACATAATTCTTGATGATCATTTTTCTCGATAGATGGCGTTGCCTCCTCGCGCGTGGTTCTACCCGAGAGTACATAAAGCTGTTACTCAGCTTTCTTTCCCTTTCTAGATATTTCGTTCTCCTGATGAGGAGGGACCTGTAGCTGCCCTCGAAATCGATTGAGTGTTTTTAGTGAATGTACGCCAAATACAAGGTTGTGTTAGCGAATTTGATTGTCACTTTGGCGTGTGTCTCTTCCATTGTAAAGTTATAAACACTTCTTTAGGCAATTTTTCTTCGGGTAGTGCTGTTCTGGTGCTTATGGTAACAGACGTTAAATACTACAAAATTACTAACTGTTACAATTGAAACCTGAAATTTAATAATTTGCCTACAATAATATCAAAACCAAAACTGTTCATTGCGTTGTGTTTAATATTTCCAAAAGAACTAACCCAAACAACCCCTAAGACCAAGCAGGAGTACTGGTGTTAAGAACATTACACAAGACATTATAAGAAAATACTCTGAATCATATGCACCGAGATGACATCAAACAAATATATTTCACAGTAAAAATATTAATTTTTTATATGCAGTTATCAAATTCTGCTGGCCAGCATCAAAATACACAGGAATTTAATGAATCACCGAGCATGGTGTCTTAAGTGTTTACCAATATTGATAAAGATTACTTCATTCAAAGAAAATTCTTAATTTACACAGGTAAAAATTTCATACATCAATTAAGCAATCCCTTAGGCAGTTAGAAAATATTTCATATTCATGTAGACCCGTTGGAGAAAAATGACTACATTTATTCCCACATTCAATTACTCAATTAAAGGTAAAGTAGAATTTAAATTTTTATTTGTTCCTAATCTTGCAAAAGTTAAAGTTAATGCTCAACCAAAGTAGTAGCAACTTAAAAGTAAAAAGTAAAATTTAGATAAGTTAACAAATTTAA
>KK116723.1:653231-696658 GCA_000611955.2 Stegodyphus mimosarum | reverse complement strand
ATTCAATTATGACGATTCCTTCTTGGTGTTGCAATTTTCACAAACGTGAGTGTATGTAATTTAAATATAACAAAAACACAATAATCGACACTAAATTTTAAGAAAAACCTTACTATTTATTTTCAAACAGATCAAATTAGGTCAATATCAATTAAATAATAAAAATCATTCATCCCCGGGGAGTGAAAAATAACCTGAGAATATGCTAACTTTAACAGCGAAACATTTTATCCTTTTTTATTTTTTTTAACAATCCGGTAATTTTAAAATGAACAACTTCAAATTTCTACAACTACTAATTAATCAAAAGCATAACTATTTCATATAAGTAAAATTTATAAATGCATAAAAAACTCTTTCTCTTACCAATTATATATATATATTTCATCTTATTATTGCACAGAAAATAAAAGAATACTACTATTCGGAACAATATTTAAACTTTGCATCTAATTATTGCACAGACTGAGTTACAACAGAGACCACCCCTTTTATTTTAGGATAGTTAAGAGTATTAAAACTTAAACAATTATACTTCAGTTTACAGTTTACTTTAACCTCAGCAAATACAGTATGGTCACCAAATAAAACAAAATTTAAATTCCTCAGCATCCCAAATCCTTAAAAATAAAAATCATTTTAAAATTAATCCAGTACAATTTACATTTTTAAATAAGGGAAAACCCTTTTTTCTAAGCTCTAATCTATTTTTGTAGTTAATTATGAAATGGTAATTTTCAGTAGCCCATTTTCCTTAAGATATGAACTAATCAAGTAAGAGAAATTAACAAAATCTTATCTGAGAATTCCGAACAGCCAGTCCTTCTTGAGAAAAAATGAAGCCGCCGATGTAACTGGAACCTCCGCACCCTTTTACGATGATGAAAAAAAACTACTTTGGAGGTAAGTTGAACTCTCAGGACAAGGAAGAAGTGAATATGAGGCGAAATCGTCATCGGTGAACAGCAAGACCAGGACTACTAGACTCCAGGGCAAGTTCAGGGACGTAAGCACGATGGTAATTATAATCAATTCAGTAGAACTCATCCAAGTTTCCTTCAGAAGGAGTTTGGTGTGGCAAAAGAAGCAGGAAAAGAAGACATTCTTTCACGGCTAGGTTCCGAGTGACCGAATTAATCACATAAAATTTTCCTTAGAATCATATTTTAACGCTAGAAGGATGGGCCCGTCTGTGACCTTAGAAGCTTGTAATTTTATTCAAATTCATACCCATGAAGACTACCTCAGAGGACGCAAATAAACGAAGATTTTTTGGATGGCACATACTTCTTTCACTCCTCCGTAAAATGGAGCCATAAGCCCGACTTCAATACGATGAACTTCCCTTAGAACTGCCAGGAAAAACCTGCACAAAAGGAGTTTGAAGAAAAACAACGAGAGCATCAGCGACACTTGTAACGTCTTTTTGTTAAGAAAGAATGCCAGAAACCGCCAAAAACCACTAAAACGGTGAAAACGCTTGTTCGTCAAGCTCCACCTTACACCCCTGTAAAATTTCACGCTTTTCTCCCAGTTCAACCAATAATTCTACTAATCGCCAGAAGAATCGCCCAGCTAACACCTGGGGGACAATGGAATGTGGTAAACCTAAACCCAATGCCGGAAATGCTCTTATCAGTGGGCCAAAACTGCTCCAAAGTTGACTCAGAGATCTTCATCCCCCCATCCCATGAAAGAACTAAAATTAATTAAATAAATTATCATACATCAAAAACTAATTTAACGATTAGTTCGAAAGTAGTCTCAAATTGAAGATAAAATTTTTCTGCTTCTAGCAGTATAAATCATAAATATGTGAACACAAACTAAGTATTTTTAAATTCAAATATTACGTGGAAAATACACAAAGTTCGATTGTCTGACATTTACAAGTTTCGCGAATAACGAAGCTAAGAATGTAGAAACTTAAATATGAAAAACCCCAATTAAGATAAAACACAATTACACAGAAATTAAGTAAAACACACGTTGTGTAGCATAAATTTGGAAAATGAAAGATTAAATTTTGATTACTCAATAATTACTTAATTTCGCTACACAACATCCCATTAAATTTTGATTACTCAATAATTGCTTAGTTTTGCTACACAATATTGGTTGTAAATCTCAATCGAGAAAATAATCCCCTTACAAGACGTTTCAGCTTCAATTTCGTCTGCAGAATCCGTACTGACGTTATGTATTTAAAACATAACATAGATTGCATACATTTCTACAGAAATTCCTATTTTCGATACGTTCCCAAATCGTGAATTTCGACAATGCTTTATTGAGTTCACACTGAGATCAATACTCTAAACATCAAAAGAGCCGACTCTGAGATATCGTTTCTTTCTTACTTATTCGAGTTTTACTTTCTGCTATTTTTCTTAGTTACTTTACTTACAACAAATAAAATAACATACATTCCATGAATTATCACAAAAACATCAATTTTCTTTATGTTTTTAATTATGAGTTTGCAGAATCCTTTCTTTGCTCCTTGACTTCCGAAAATTCATCTTTGCATCAACAACTCTAAATATCAAAAGAACAGACACTTGTGGAAATTAAACACAGGGCAGACAGCTACAGTTTCATTTCTCTTTTTTGTTCTAGCTTCCTTCTTCAAGTCTACTTCTCCATCCTTTTGACTATTCTTCCATTACGTACTTCTTTCATTTCTCCGTACTTTTTCCTTTGCCTAACTATCCTTAGCGGTCCACTTACATTTCAGTACTTTTTTCTGAGCATAGCATTATTTTAACGTAAATAGAAAAAGTTCAAATGCTTTTTTTCTGTTAAGAAGAATTCTGGAAAATGTAGAGTTGTTGGGTTATTTGCTTCTAGTTCTCTTACATAAAATTAAAAGTTAAAGAAAAGGTAGTTTTTTATAATAAAAGTTCTTCGAATCATTGGTTATCTCTTGCATTTTTACAGAATTTAGAATTTAGTACAAAGACATCACAAGTTTCTGGAGAAAGAATTCTAACACTTTTGAACTTCAGATATTTTAACTGGATAATATCATGTAGCCACGAATTCTTAAATAACTTTTTTTATTGTTTAATCAGGAAACAAAACGTTTGACACTTCAGGTTAATACGAATGGTATCACGATTTATATGCAGTGTGATATAACAACATTTTAGCAACATCAATAAAAGAAGTAACGTGGCAACAGCCTATCGTACCAATTATCCTAACCGAAAACAAAAAGGTTGCCAACAACAGCTATTTATTTAAAATGCTGACATTAACGAACAATTTTCGACATGTAACGACGTCACATGTCATTGCGTGCTGTCTTCAACGCGCGCTTAAGAATATGACCTTATATACTAATAATATGTTGAATGTTGGACAATGCTATTTTTATTTCATATTTTGTGAAACTTCTAAATTTTTATTAAGAAACTCTACGATTTGAAAGCGAGCAGTAGCAATACTAGTCAGGAATGAGTGTTCGGTGCATATTCTTGGCAAACATCTTCGTGAAAGTAACTGAGTCCCGATCTTGAACAGGGAGCTGAATGCAACTATGTTCTGAAAGAAGTAAAAATTCTAGACAACTACTTATAATTGCATTGTAACTCGACACATTTTTAGAAAAGCATGCTTCGTTATGGCTGAGCCTCTATAAATGACGTTAACTAAAATTTTACTTAGCTTTAGGCGACATGTCTCAGATGATTATTGACCTTTAATCGCAATGATTGGCTCTCAGCCAAGGCAATCAGTTCATTATATTCACGGTCTAATTGCAGTTCAAATTTAGGTTTGTTAATTTGCATATTGACTGGAGGAGCAGCTGTAAATTCAGGACAGCAGCGCGATTTGATAAAGGGAATATGTTTTGTAAAAGTAGTTTTAACATATTTTGTTTCCGAAACTAAGTATAACGCTTTACCTGAATTATTTCGCCTGTATTTAAAAAGAGGAGAAAGTTTCAGTATATTCCGCTCTCTACAGTATGGCTACTCCAGAGATAAAGAACTCGAAACTAACTTTTAACATGTGAAGTTTAAAATTGGAATTTACGGAAACACATAAACATTTTGTTCTTTTTTAACGCAGTTAAACCTCAATATACCAATCGCAACTTAGAGCAAATTGAATATTTGATTAAATGTACGTATAAATACCTAAACATATAACTTTTATTGTATTTGCTTTTAGGGAACCTCCATGCGAATAAAGCGGGTATAACAAATCTCAGTTTTTTCTTCAACTGAAATGATTTTACTTTTTTCTATTTTTTTTAGAATTTCTACATGTTTATAAATGAAAAATTCCTGTTTTTTAAAATCATCTATGTTCAAGCTCCCACTATAATGATATAAAGTATTTATGTAATTGTAATTCTTCTTTTTATCTTTGCGTTGACATTTCATTTAGTTTCAAATGAAGTTTATGCTAAGTAAGTTTGTCAGGACTGAGTGTTCGGTGCATATTCTTGGAAAACATCTTCTTGAACTCCTTAAATCCTGATCTGGAACAGGGAGCTGAATGCAGCTATGTTCTGTGGTAGATACTGTGATTAGGTGGTAGAAGAATTGCACTTGAAAGGGATTTAAAATCCTCTTTTATTAAATCACAATTATGTACAACTACTTCCCAACTCGGGAGGGATACAGAAAGTAAAAGACCACACTTAGGTCTAAAATGAACAATCAGATAAATTTAAAACTAAAGCTAAATAGAAATTAAATAATTGTTGCTCGCAGAGCTATAACGCGAGGTTGGCATCTAAACTAAATGACGAGTAGCAAGATTTACTAATACTGACGCACTTAGATTTATTTCAGTAAGCAATCACGTAAAACGCTGTGGCTTAGAATTTAGCTGCTAGCTAGTCAGGAAAACGTCGAATAGAATGATCGTGGTCTGAGACTAAAAGCTCTCTCACACTGAGAGGTTTCTACCTTTCGTTTAAATAGTCATTGGCTCCACTTCAAATTAGCATAAAGCTGAAAACGCGCTTCTTCTAACGGGAAGTTGAAAATGAGAAGGGATAGAAAGATTTAAATTAAAATAAAACTTTGTTAGTTTAACTAAAACCTTGCAAGTTCAGCATATGATTTTGGAAGTCCAGAATACATCTCGCAGAGTTGTATCTTGTTTAGTTTACAAACATTCGTGAAGCTTCATATTAATACAGTCACAAAATTTTAAGGTAAGACATACCGTACACATAACTTCTCATTTCATAAGTTGCCATTCATTATTTTCATTTAGATACAGAGGGATTCTGCCGCACAGTTTTTCAGTATTCTGAAAAACCACGCTTTGCTTGCTGCAAAAAATGCTTGTTGAAAGGCTTACATAATACTAGGAAGCTCTAAAATATGATGTTTGGCTTCTGTTCTTATTTTTTTATTCCCGTTACATGTCTCGTGATTCCACGGATTTTGATATTTGTTGTTTTCGTGGTTTTTGTGATAGAATATATACATAAAACTAACCGATCTTTCCAATTTTTTACTGGCTATGCCTGAATGACAATGGTGAAATTCTGGTATCCCCTTCAGTTCTACTTCGACCTGTACTCTAGGCTATGACCATTTTTAATATCAAATAGGGAGAACGATTTGGAGCGAATTTGAAAAGAATTCTCTAAACTGTGCTTACTCCACATTCACTTACTTAAAATGCTTCTTTTCCCC
This sequence comes from Stegodyphus mimosarum, assembly GCA_000611955.2. Taxonomy (NCBI): domain Eukaryota; kingdom Metazoa; phylum Arthropoda; class Arachnida; order Araneae; family Eresidae; genus Stegodyphus; species Stegodyphus mimosarum. Next base: position 690,992 of record KK116723.1, on the reverse strand, counting down.
TTATATGAATATCAGGAGAGAATCAATACTCGATTATCAGTCATTGACAACAAAAACTAAATTTCCCATTCCTTTTGAAAGCCAATATTTAATGCACAGAAACAACTTTTTTGCTCGAGTGAATGCCTATAAAACGGTCGAAAAGCAAAGCTTTTGATGTTTTAAATTAGAAGTACAGTCTAAAAATATAGGCATATTAAATTTTGCATTGCGTAGTGAGGGTGAAAATCCTAATTCTAATTATGCTTCTAAACCATTAAAAGTCGTTTTTTATTTCTCTTCAGTATTCTTCATCATATGGACTAGTTTTGTCATATTTTTCTTATTTTGATATATCAAAGAGCCCCAGACAATAGCACGCGTCAAAAGTATTCTATTTTTGTCTTACTTCTCAAAACGCGCTTCGCTCTTTTTAATCTTTCAATTACCGCCAGAGGCTTTAAAGTATTCGAAAACTAAGACTTGAATACGAAGTACAAGTTTTGTTGCCAGTTATAGGAAGACAATGAAAGATAAACTGCTTCGAAACATTTGCAATGCAGCAGATGCAGTTTAATTACATTTATATATTTTGGTTCTAAAAGGTCATGCAAAAATATGAAACAATCAGTAAAAGTAAATGGGCTGTATACTATTAAAATGTGTTTGCTTGTGCTTCAGTGCGCTTAGCCTTAAATGAACTGCCTAACTTAACTTTATGCTTCATTAACATTGCAGTAAATTTTAATCCCAGCATCCATTTGCAATAGCATTTTCAATATGTTTTAGTAAATGTTTCGCAATACAGAGCATTTTATGAGGTTTAAATGCCATTTCTTTTGCCTGAAAAGCATCATTAAAATTTACAAGAGAATGATTACTAATTATTAAAACATTTTTTGTTCTAACATTAATGTAAGAAATTTATTTATTCCATAATAACACTTTTTATTATATATCCTTAAAAGCTGCTGGCGCAAACTGAAAATACTTTCCATACGATAGTGTGATCGGCTCATTATTGTCTCTAATAATGTTTCTCATTAAAATCTCGTTAGTAATCCAAATTGAGGTCAGAATGAAACATATATTGTGTTAAAAAGCGTTTCTTGCATTGCAAAACTATTAAGCTTGATAAGGTTTGTTAATTTTAAATGGGAATCACTAGAAATAATAGAAACGTAACTTAATGTATTTTAAAACTTTATTTAATAATTTGTAAATTATCCGTCATTTTATTACTCTCATCGTACATATATTTAAGTAAAATGTGTTAAGATATAAAGCATACTTAAACATAAGATAACGTTTGATGAACATAATTAAATTTTCATCATTATTAATAAAAAATAAGAAATTATCTCTTTGTTAATATTTGTTACGCTGATAAATAAATGATTTTAAAAATAAAAATATGGCTTTAGTTTATAAAAAGTTAAATAAAACATATTATAGTTTTGTTATACTTATTGAAATAAATGTAATGTACAGAGCTGTTATAAGCTCGCAAATAGAGGCAATAGAACGGAGAAATTTGTTTTCTTAATTTCTTGATTTCTGTTTTCTTAATTTCTCAATTTAAACTGTTGCAAATAAGAAAAGTTTTTAAAATTTTAAATGTGTTTGGTTTCTAACTTTTCAGTTTAGATAAAAGTCGAGTTCTGAATATATTCGCAAAAACACTTAATTTTTTGCTGTGTAACTATTGAACATGAGCCCTGGAACGCACTTACTGATAGAGAATCTAAGATAAATTTTAATCGAATGAATTTTTGCTTGTTTGTTTGGTTATATGATTTTGCTGCCTTTTTATATCTAAGATTAAATTTCAGCTTATATTTTGAGTGTTCTTTTGCATTTCCTGACTTTTAAAGTTTATATCTTCAAAGAAAAATTAAGTTCGTCGTTATATGTCATGCAGAATATTCAACAAACTGAAATTATGATTATTCTAAGCCCTCATGAAAGTCACTTATGTTTTGGACAACTCTTGCTATGTGACGAAGGCATTTATCTAAAATGGCCTAACTGATGGGTTGCCAGTTCAACCATTTTCGACGCATACCGTCCAGAAGGAAGCGTCTTATCTTTAGAAGAACCAATAAATCATAAGATAAAAACTAATAAATAGTAATAATCATAAGTTCAGATATTAATAAGCGTTTTGATATCGTTACTTAGCTGCTCATTTTCAAATATTTTTATTGAACTAGATGGCAAGCTAGCTAGATGAGGCCAAAGCTAAACTTATTTGTTCTATGCACACCTGTAAAGGAAATGTATAAAACCATTTCAGTATGAATGAAATGAGCTCATTCTTTCCAAGTGACATCCAATGCGTAAATATTTTTTGTTGCCAAACCAAGAAATATAAACTTTTGACACTTCAGTTTAATACGTACGCGTGATGATATAAATTTGATGTAATATAACAACCTTTTTTTCGGTATCAATAAAAGCGTTAACGTAGCAATAACATAGCGAGTCAATTATTTTAACCTGAAACAAAAAGTTTGCCAAACGTAGTTATTTATTTAAAATGCTGGCATTAACGAAATATTTTCTACTTACAGTGACATCAGTTGCAATCGTAGGATTTCTTCATTGTCAGAATATGACTTTATATAATAATAATAATATATTTAATGTTTGACAATGCTATTTTTATTTCAGATTTTGTAAAACTTATAAAATGTTTCTTAACATTTTTACTCTACGATTTGAAAGCGAGCAATGACAACGATTTTGGGGCTAAAAATAAAGCAAAACTATTTAAAATTAAATTACAACTCATTTTAAAAATAAACTAACGGGCTGCGACCAACGTAAAATTTACAAGTTCTATGTTTTAGTTCTGTGTACACCGAAAATAAAAATGCATAAAAACATTTCAATATGAATGGAATCAGTTTATTCTTACCAAGCAACAACCAATTCGTAAATAATTTTTCGGTTGCCAAACCAGGAAACAAAAAGTTTGACACTTCAGTTTAATACGTATACGTATGACGTCATTATATAAATTTAATGTAATATAAAAATTTTATCTAAATAGGAATAAAACTATTAAGGTGGCAATAAAAAAGTTGCCAACAGCAGCTATTATTTAAAATGCTGACATTAACGACAACATTTTGACATACAATAATGTCACATGCAGTCGCGTGCTTTCTTCAACGTTAGAATATGACATTATATAATAACATGTTTAATATTTGGCAATGCTATTTTTATTTAATGTTTTCTAAAACTGACAAATTTTTATTAACAATCTCTACGATTTGTAAGTTAGCAGTGGTAACATTTCTCGAAATAAAGCAGATTTTTATCTTCAGCGCGCGAGACTGTTGCCAGTCGAAAATATGAGGGCTAAATTTAGCGTTTTCAAAGTATTTAATATCTCGGCTAATTGAAATCGTAGAAAGATGAGAATGGTCGAAATAGCTTTCACGAATTTTTGGAATCGGGGGGGGGGGTACCTTTCTTGAAATTCAACTTCCCGCCGTTCTGGAGAAGAAAATGCCACAAAAAAACAAGCAGACGCTCACAGATTATCATAATATTGTTACAGACTTATTTATTTGGCTATTTATTTACTAGAAAACCAAGCGGTCATACGAAATGACCGTTGTTCTAGATATTATAAATTGTAATTAAAATGATTTGTACAAAGGTGTCTGCTAATCCAAACTGAATTACGCAAAGCAGGCGGCGAGAACGCCCCTTTGCTTACTGTCCCACGGGGTTTCCCCCTTCTACTTGCTTAATTGCTTAAAGTAGAGTGCAATGAAGGAAACCACTGCGGTACATTTCTTTCTTTGCTCAGTGGTTTGTTTTTGTCGAGGAAGCCGTTTTTGTGCAGCTTTAGCTCCTTTTCTCTCCTCTTCAGTGCTGTATTTTCTAGGAGGCATTCTTAAAAGAAATTACGTTAAGACGTAGTTTTTATGTAAAACATGATTGCCAATGCAAACAAATGTTCACCTTCCCCCTGACGCTCAATTTGCTTTCAGCCTTAAATTGTTTCAAAAACTGATGATTGCTAATGCAAACAAATGTTCACCTTTCCCCTGACACGCTCAATTTGCGTTCAGCTGAAAAGTCAGCTTAAATTCAATGTCAGAATAAAATCGGGCAAAATTTTAAACTCTTTACGCGAAAGGATATTTAGCATAGGAGTTTGGGTAAACTTACTTGATGAGATGTACTACGCACAGCTCTTTAGTTGGTTTCGTCTCCTTTAATTTCTCAACGTTTGCAAGTTTCTAGGCAATTCATATGTAAATGTAAATATAGTTAAATGCGTAATAAGCTACAATTGTATGAATTAAAAATATTTAAATACCACGATAGTTTAATCAAAACAATGATGACTATTGTGATAAAATTTATTTTACTATTTGAGTGCCGTGACAACTTCACCCCATTGGCTAGTACAGTTACGCAAGCAAACAATAAACAATCGACGACAAACAGATACTTGAGCCTCATATAATAAAGATAATTGTAATTAAAATTGTTTTATTTTCCCTTGCAATGCAGAGCGTGACGAATTGTAAGAGAAAGCTGAACCGGAAAAGTAAAAATACAAGAGCGCGTGCATTTAATATTTAATAAATAATCTCGTAATTGCTTTTGTAATCCAGAAAAATCGAGAAAGTAAAAGAATGATCTCGTGCTAATTCAAAAGCTTATAAAAACCGAATTTAAACACCTCATCTCAGTTGCAGTTGTAGTTGTAGCTGTTTAAAGCGAACTGCTGTTTGTTTACTTAATGTTGTTATTGATTGTAGCGATTTCGCTGTGAGATAGAATTAGTTTATCTGGTTTGAATTGATTTTTGCTAAACGTTCGAGATATTGTGATATTGTACGAATATCTCTGAAGAAATATTTTAGCATTTTGATTTATTTCTTGTGGAAAGAATAAGTTTTTTTTTAACTTTTTAACGACTTGTGAATTCAATCCATAACGAGCCCGTACGCACACAACAATATAGTTTACTCATTATTTCTTGTGCAGGCAATAATCCGCCTTGTAAGTAAATAACTAGGATTGTCAGTTAGGTCAACCATTCGAAAAGACAGAATTTTAAGTTAGGAGCTACAAACTTTCACGCAACTTTACAAGACCGCACGTACATACAAATACACTCAGAAATCTTAGAACATTTAAATTGCAATTTACAAGTGATATATCACAATTTAATATCTCGACTAACCGCATTAAACAGATTTTGAAGTAAGCCTTTTAAAATATATATCAATGCTGAAATGTATCAGAAAGCACTTCCTATCAAGTACAGTAGGAATGTTTGAGTTTAGAAACTAATTAGCAGTACGCTCGTTTTGAACTTTGTAATTACCACCTAAAACCGATTAAGTAGTTTGAGATTAACTACTAATTAGCATAGCATGTGTTAGGAACTTTATAACAACCACCTAAAACCGATTACTTAGATTAATAAACTAATTAGCATTACGTGTGTTTGGAACTTTCTAATTACCACCTAAAACAATTCGTTAACAGTTTACCAGATAAATCATCAAATTAGTGCTTCTGTGTTAAAAATACCGTCTGCAGTAACTGAATCATAGCCACCACTTCCCAATTATTCAAGTTTTAATAGTACTAATAATCTATAACAAGCTCTTTTTGTGAACAAAACAATTTTTTTAACTCTTTTTAGTCTCTTATTTCAAAATTACGAACTTATTTCATTAACATGATTCTGTTTTTCACAAGACATTATTAGACAGATTTTTGTTTATTTTTAGCAAGTTTTCTACATATTTATTGCACTTTAATATGAAACATAACGTCATGTCTACTCCTAGAATAATTGTTATAATTTGTTTATTTTAGCGAGATTTAGGGCACATTTATTGCAATGCAATAAGCAGCATAACCTCATATCTACCTCTACAATATTGTAGCATCTTATGCAAGATCAAGACAAAAAATTACCTTTAAATAATTATGTAATAGTGAGTAATATTATTAAAAAATATTGTGTTCAAATTTTTATTTTAATACGCAGAAAGTCTTTAAAAGGATTATTTTCCTTGGCCTATTATTATTTTGCCTAATTATGTTGCCTTTTTTAGTTCTTTTTCTCTTCTTTAGCTCCAGTGTTGCAATTTTCTCTTTTAACGTATCTTGTGGGAATAAATCTCAGAACAGCAAATTCTTGAAAATGAAGTTTGCTCTCTCTGGAAGCGGAGCACCGGAACTAAGAACAACTGATTCTGTGTACTAACTACTGCATCGCTAGAAGACGTGGGAGGAATGCTCTAATTCCTTACATTCCTTTCAGAATTCTATGCTTAAATGCGCCTTCATAAAGACAAGGGGATCAATTGAAGGGGAAGATTAATTAGAGAACACCAGTTTTATTGCGGGCACCAGATGTAAAGACGAAGAAAGTTAGGGAGCGTCTTGTGACCTCGCTTGAAGTCAGAAATGGTATTTTGAAAGAAGTGAATTGGTCTGTTGACTTTGTGTCGCAAACTCATATGGGTTTAATTCTTACGATTTCATGATAAGTTCCTATATGTTTCTTAGGTCGACTGAATTCTTCTAATTAGTCTAAACTTGGATCTAAACTTGGAATTCTTTCTAGATATAGGATAGATTCTAGGTGTCTTTCCAGTCTTATTTACAATAGTTTTGTTCCTTCTCTCCCAACACCTTGACACACTTAGACAATAAAACTGCAATTTTAAATATCTGAATTTTATTCATTAGATTTCATACGCGTTTCCTGACTTCTTTTTAATTATTTTATTCCTTCTTTTCCAACACTTTGACCCACTTAGACAATAAAACACAGTTTTAAATATCTGAATTTTATTGATTGGATTCCAGATACATTTTCTACAATACAGATTTTATAGTCTTCTTTTCAATACCTTTTATTCTTTCTGTCCCAAAAAGTTCTCCCACTTAGACAATAAAAACATAATTTTAAATATCTGAATTTTATTTATTAGATTCCAAATGCCTTTCCTGCCTTCTTTTTAATAATTTTATTTCTCCTTTTCCAATACTTTGACTCACTTAGACAATAAAGCACAGTTTTACATATCTGAATTTTATTGATTGGATTCCAGAGGCATTTTCTGTCTTCTTTTCAATACCTTTTACTCTTTTTGTCCCAAAACTTTGTCCCACTTAGGCAATAAAAACATAATTCTATATATCTGAATTTTATTTATTAGATTCCAAATGCCTTCCCTGCCTTCTTTTTATTTCTTACAATTTTATTCCTTCTTTTCCAACACTTTGACCTACTTAGACAATAAAACATAATTTTAAATAACTGAATTTTATTGACTGTTTTATGACTGTGTTTCATGTCATCCAGTTTAAGGGGTGAATGCTGTCTTCCCATTAAATCCAAATCTTGGAAACTGTCATATACTTGACATTTACATTATGATAAAGAATTTAGAAAGGACATTTAACTTCATTTATGTTTTCATTTCCTTATATCACATGTTTCAACAGGTGTCCGAATGGCTAAAGCAACGAAACACTGGCTCATTATTTCTGGCCCGAGTAGTTAAACGAACTAATGCGTAACTTTTTTGTAGCTTACGGAGTTTGCAGTGAAAATACATTTTTTAAATTCCTGTACTAAACCACCTTTTATCAAATAGAATTACATATTTCTAATACTCTTTACCGTAATAGAGCAAGTTACCATAGCTTTCTACGTACTTTCAACTGTTCCTGTAGTAACTATTTCTCTGCAGATGTACTTCTTAAGCAGTGAAGCTAAGTTAGGACGATGATAGCCTTTCTTCAAAATTTAGGAAATTTGCTAAAAACAGCGTATAATTATGGTCATTAATATTTTCCCCCCAGATTTTTTTTAAAATTTGAATCCTGCGTATGAATAAAATTCGAAATCACCCTCTTGATAATCAGCTCTTGTAAATAAGCGAGTTTGAGACCATGTACAAATACAGAAAATTACTGGCAGAAATTAATGAATACTCTTTGGAAATCAGATATTACTCATTGGCAAAATGTAATTTTAAATAAATCTTCTTTACGTTTTCATGATCTCTACTCAGGCAGTGCTTATATATTAAGGCAATGTGTAATAAATAGCATATACGTTACTTGTATTCCCACATTTTTCACAAAATCTGAATTTCTAATTAATCGCTTGTAAGGATCTTAAGTTTGACTAGGCTTTATTTTATTTTAAAACTTTACTGTCATCTCTTGTTTTCTATTTCCGGCCAGAATTAACGCGTGAATATGTTTATGCAAATTGTACTTGATAACGTTTGAGTATTTAAGTTGTGGCTTTTTGCAAAGAGCGTAGTAGAAGAGAGTAGAAGGAGACAGAGTGAGCCATTTTGCCACGAGCCTTCACGCGAGCTTGCCATCAGTTACTGTTCACCTCTAAGGCCAGAAGTTTTAATTCTCTTGAAAGTTAAAGGCGTATTGTAATTTTCCGCAGTCTGCGTACTACAGACGTAGTAATTTAAAATGCTAGTTTTAATGTTAGTCATCTGTGCAAATTATTAAAATTTAGCTCTTATTTATATTTTAGTTAGTTAGTAGTCTTATATTCTTTTACGTAAGACCACAAGTGGTTGGTCTTTGTATCCCGGAGTGCGGGAGCGACTGTGAAAAGAGGGAAAAATAAAGGGTAAATTTAACCCTTCTCATTTTGTCGTCTTTGCTACTCCACAGGACATAGTTTGCAGTCAACTCACTGTCCAGTCAGGACACGTTATGTTCCCCGAACAGATAAAAAGAAACGAGTCCTGATACGCTGAAGCTTCGAATTTGCAATCTTCACATGAAAATACTGTCACTACGCTGCCAAAACCATCAATAAATGTTTCATCTTTTCTACATAATGGTTTGGATTTGGCTATTTATGGATTTTTATTCGATTTCAATTGATTGTACTTCGAATATGTTAATTAAAAACTGATTTGCAACTCCTATCATGCTTGGATAGTAATTGTATTGGTTATGCATAAATTACAACAATTCTAAAACCTTATTTTTCAGTATAACAGCTTTGGTTCGGGTATATTAAAATTTATGTTCTCAAATCTAACTATATAATTTCCACAATAAACTTAAATATAAAATTTCTTCGAGAGGAAATATGAAAGCAATATCCTAAGATGTAATGAGAATTAAAACTCAAATTTTAAAGCTTTCTCTATATTTTTCAAATGACAATTACTATGGTGAGCATGAAAGAATATATTTAAAATGTTTTTCCGAGGAAACAAGATCTTGAGATGTTTGTAGCTTTGATGTTTTCCTTTCTTTCCCTTTCCTTTCCAAAATATCTCTTCATTTTCTAAAAACCACTTCAAAATACTCTTGTTAATCTAGCGTAAAAAAGCATTTGTTGAATTAATGGAATGGCAAAATACTATATATTGAAGGCAAAACTCCTTCCATCGAGAAAACATCATAAAAATTACATTTTTGAATGGTTTTTCAATAAAAATTAAATATACAATCAGCAGAAATATTTACAATATTTATTAGTGAATGCCACATATTTTACTGTCGAGCAAACTAAAGAAATTTTATACAAGCGAAAAGGTTCTGCAAATGTAATTACTGCAATCAGGCTGTTCAAATATCCGACCATTTGTCTTGCTTTACGTTACGTTAACCTCGCTTAAGCTGTAGAAAGTCTGCTTGAGCACTGTAAAAAAATCCAGCGGGTGTTTACGGAAACTGATTTAATGGAATAAGAATAAAGAAACTCATTTAATTAATTGCCAGTTTTGCAAACACGCAATTACTTGAATGATTGAATCCCGAACAACAAGTTCGAAATATTTTAATGCATTTTCGGAAGATTAAAACATTTTTCTTTTCTAGAGCAATTGCTTACACAGCGAAAGTAGCTCTTCTAAGCAAGCATTACAGCTCTGAAGGAAATGTTTAAATTTCGAATAAGTATTTCCACTTCAGCTAGAAAGTACAGAAATTTGCATAAAAATAAATGGGCCATTAAACAGTAAAACATAATTAGCAAAATGGAAATATCGAAAAGGAAAAATAAAATTGTAACTCAATTTTTCGGGGAATTAAAATAGGTGATTTATGCATAGTCACAGCTACGTAACGTTAATTGGGTCTTATTTGTTTATTAATTGTATAAGTATTAAGTGTATAAATTATATTAATTATACTTAATATGGATATTATACTTAATAATAAGTAGAAATAAATAGTTAATAATATCTAATATGTAGCATACTTAGTAATAAGTAGTAATATTAAGTATTATTTGTCTATTATGTATATTAAGTAAATATTAGCATCCATGTGCATTAAGTATTATTTTGTTTATTAAGTGTAATTTAAGAGACTTCCCGTCTAGTGAAGTTAAATATTTATTTTTTATTTTGAGGGAAACTGGATGAACAATTAACTTTTTATTTAGTTGCGTGTAGGCCAGCCTACTTAGTGTATGTGTTTTGCATCACCGACGCAAATTCGAAGAGAAAAATATTACCTTCCATAAATTAAAATAAATTCACAATTATATTTCTAAAAAGCAAACTCTAGCATTGAAGTTGAAATCAGTGTGTAAGGAATTACTGCAGTCCTCCCCCGTGTGTTCTTTTGGAATGTAAATGGTTAGGACATCCAGCTAGCAATGGAATATCCTTGCTTCAAATAGCGGAGAGGACACAAATTTATTTCATGTTTATCGCTCCAAAACGTTTAGCAATTTCTATAATGACATGCGGGTTAAAATGTGGTAGACGATGATTTGTCAGTAGATGGGTTTGGTCGACTGAATCTCGTGCATCTCCCTATTCACGCTTAAAGTGGAGAACGGCAGACACTGCGCATGCCGGGGTGGGTTTTGCATGACAATACGTAAGCTCTTCAATTTTTCCTCGTATTCTGTGTTTTTAAACTTATTTGAATTGTAATTTTGTGTGTTAAGTGTAAATTAAGTGACTCTCCAACTAGTGCAATTTGATATTTTTTATTTTGTGTGAAACTGGGTGAACAGTTACCGTTTTTTAAGTTGTGTATATCCCAGCCTACTTAAGCTTGATGTGTGTGTTTTGCATCAACTCCGAACCTTTAGCCTGAAGGATTTTGGTACACCATTTCTTCAAGTATTAAAATGCATGCTTAGTAAAGGAAAGCTTTCTTACTTTTGGATGCATCGTACGTTTGAATCTTTCTACCCGCCGGCCGATTTGCGGATGTTTTTGGCGTTTGTGCTTCCTGTTAGTATTATTTTGAGAGTATGCTCTGTCCCTTATGCTATTACTGTACTTTCAGTAATTAGAGTGTACTAGATCTGTAAAAGCCACTTTTTGTACAACCACGCAGATTTCCCCGAATTCAGTCTTCTTTAGGTATAGTTCGACCGTATCAAACACAATCCTGGCTGTCATTCTACCAAAATATAAAGACTCGTCCAAAAGAGGCGTTATTACTTGCTGCGACGTGAAAGGTCACATGAAAGTCTTCTCTTCTCTGGAAAGAGATAAACTGGAAGGAAAGAAAGTCCCCATCCTTCCACCCTATTTTGAGAATAATTCGGTCTGAATGGCGCATGCGTATTTGCGCTCATGGTCGCGAAAGAGGCGGTCGAACTATACTCTCTAAATTAGTTTTCAATATCTGATCGCCCATCACACAGAGGCTCACTCAAAGGTTCTCCAAAGCGCCCTATTTCAAGCACTGCTGCTTCAGAATCACAACGTCCAGTGAACGACCACACACCTGCATGGCTAGGCCACATACTGCGAATCACGGATAGCTTATTAAAACATCTGGGTAGGCGCGAATTAAAAAGACAAATCAAGGCTACAGATGCTAAGAAACCATAGGACTTCGTTAAAGATGTCGAGATTTGGACGGAGAGCAGGAACTAGTGGTGGTTTCACAGAAAGGCTGCTTCACGCAAAGAAGAAACTCCTTCTTTTACAGCAAAGTACCGAAGTGGAAATTGTATAACCCTCCAAGAAGATTTCCTGTCTCATAGAACATCCCACGATTGTCAACAAAGAGGTCCAGGCTGAAACAAACATTAGTGCTAACCTTTAATACGCTGGGGTATGGTTTGAATTATATCTTTTATTTAAATATATTATACCAGTGTGGATTAAAACATATCTTACGCTGAATATATAAAATTGAGAGCGTTAGAATACTGCATCAAAGTAATATGAATTGTGTATTAAAACATAAATAAATAAATGTCTGAGAAATATTTATAGATAAGCACAAAATTGATTTTGGGTCTACGAAAATTAGCCAAAGTGCTTCCTTGGTAGTTGAACTGGATTTTCTTGGAATCGTTTCTTTCCCAAACGTATTAACGTTTCATTGCTGTTTTTGTTTTCAAATGATGACGCTACATTTATTTTCGGTTTGCTCTGTGCATCGATTTCCGTACAAAATTGTTGTTTCTCCTCCCCATTTTTGCAAATTTTGTTTGCTTATGCAACAGAGTGACTTTTGTTTGATGGCCCTCGAAATGGAAAAACCTTTATGAGCAATAATTCAGCGGTATTCAGATAATAAGCAATGCATTTAAACATAAATGTCGCAGACATATTTCAAGTTACGAAATTACAACGTAAAGTCCTAGATGAAAAATTTGGTTCTGCATTTATGGTTTTGTAAAGATGCTTTCTGAAAAGATTAAATGCTTCTTTATATGTAAAAGGGAATTACGCTAAAGTAAATTAATGCATTACAATCAGTTCGTAAACAAAATGCAAATCAAAGCAATTACCTTTTTTAATTCATGCATAATTTCTTTATTATACCTTTGTTAGAGAGGTACCGGGAATATAAATGCCTCCTATGTGATATGAGATGAATATGTAGATATATTCAGTAATTAATGTGCATATGTTATTAGTACACCAGATAAAATCGAAATACTTTCGAAAATTACATAAATTAATGTAGAGATTGAATTTCTATCTGTTATGCTGGTTTTGTATTTCTGCTTGAATTATTACGTACCTTTAATTCCACACATCCTCAGTTCGATAACTCTATTATTCACATATGCTTTTGTTTCATACTTAAAGAATATTCCTTTATGCGCAATTACGGTCCAAAAACTTCTCATTCCGTACTCCAGACAGAAATTTTATTCCGGAATAAAAGATTCTATTCTCACAAACAAATGAGAGTTTCTAAAAGAACCGAAACTGTAAATACCAGTTACGGAAGCACTTTATGCTCGTATTAATATAAGTAAAATGAAAGCGCCTTTTCTTGCCATCTACATTTACCCTACAGTTACCTATTTTATTGTTTTCTGTATTTGTTTCGATTCATGTCATTACAAAATCCGGACGAATCAAAGAAGCTTGAAAAGAAGATAGATGTATGCCAACATTTCTTCGTAAAAAGAAATGAAAGAGAAATTTTCGAAAAAAAGGTCCACCTTTTACAGACAAAACGTAAAGAGAACAGTTTCCTTTTAAATAGTGGGCTTTATTCTCCCATTTTAAGATGTTCAGAATTCTTGGAATGGTATGGCTTAAACTATTGAGATTCATACACTTTAAGTGACATTGGACGTTTGTTTCGAAGTCTAAAAGGATGGGTTTGAAAACGTAACTATAAATTTAAAAGCTTGATTATTTTTTGGAAGGCATTTGTTAGATGTATTAGAGATGTTTCGCATGAAGAATTATATTTCTGCTTTTTTGTATGCATTACAAAAGATTTACTTCTTGTTCAGAAAGTTCGTGTAAAATGCTTATGAAGAATTCCTAATTGAAATGCAAAGCAAATATTACCTAATTATATTCGAAGTAAGATCTACCGGCACACACACGTCATTTCAAAGCTCCTGACGTTCCTGAAACCATTGGCAGAATGCGTCTTTTTGTGTGTGTTATATGTTCGTCAATTTGCTTTGGATAACTTAAGTGCATCTAAATCCGTAATAACCATCTTGATATGAGAGGACAACGAAGAATTAGAAATTGTTCAAAAATATATTGCAATTCTGTTTCAGAAACATGAATTTTGTAGTATAACATTCTGTTTGTTAAATTTTAAAACCTGATCTTATAATTTTACGCGAAAATACAAAATGCTTCAGATAAAACTACAACCAAATCGGATTCCAGTTCGAGGCTACTTTTGTTGTTTTATATGTAAAGTGTATATAACATATTCCATTGTGACACAGAAACGTATCTGTACCAATATCAAAAGAATCAAACTAGCATTTGCTTTTATTCGGTTTGTATATACTTATATTTAAGTCGCTCAACACAAAACCTTCAGATTTAGATTATTCCTTACTTAAAAAAGAATGCTTTTAAAAAAATGAAAGCTAACTTCAAACCTTAAGGAAACGGTGGACTTTAAAGAAGCTAAAAATCAACCAAAATATTGAATTTGTTTGTAAGGTTTATTATACTTTTACTAACAGTTATTTTAAGTTTTGTATCTTTCCTATCTTATTCTAATTTCAGCTTACAATTTCCTGCCAGAATGTAAATTCAGAAACGCAGATAATGCAAATGAGAAAGAGTACTATTTAAGTCGTGACTTAACCGGCTTCGGGAGAGAGAGTCTGATCTCCTGACTAGCGCGCGTTTGTTTTCTGGCTACGTCTCTCTTAGCTATTATTACACTCCCCCATATCTTAGGCCCTTGCTAGGCTTCGCCGATTTAATTAATACTTAGGGGACGACTAGTTAGATTCTGATAGCTTCGGCTATATCCTTTAAGAGCTTTAGTTAAGCTAATTTTAATTCAAATTATTAGTAATTTAAGTTCCAGCCCGAGTGGCGGCTTTATGTAAAGTTCCAAGTCGGAACTGACTTGTAAATATCCTGAATAATAAAGGGTTTTAAACCGTTCTCAAGTCTCACGTGTTCTGTTCACACTTGAGCGATTATTCGCTTGTTAAGTGTTCGTGGGGTTCGGAGTTAGAACTAAAGATTTAAGAGAAAACCTCACAACTCTCGTAATATTCCATATACGTAACTACATCGTATGCAAAAAAAAACGAGTTCAGATATTCTAATTTTTAAAGAAGTTACAAGCATTTAAAATGTGTAAACAACGTAATCTTTGCCCTTTAAAGTTGCAGAAAATGTAAAAAAATGCATTTCAACAGTTATTTACGGATGTTATAATTTATGTCTTTGTCCAAAAGAAGTGTTTATTTCTAAAAAAAGCTAGAAATGCCAGTATTGACAACTATTGATTTAACTTCGGTTATGTAAATGCTATACGAGTAGAACAGGAGAAAACAAACTCGTTTTCCCTACTCATTGTAAAAACGTGTGATCCACGTGCTTCAACCAAAGCGAAAATAGACGGTTTAGCTGCTTAAAAAAACAGAAATAGTAAAAAATATTTTAAAGCCTTAAAAGATAATGTAAATGTAACAAATATAGGTAAAACATATGGTGCGGGTGAATTTTAAAAGTTTCATTGGTAAATGTCCGTGGTTCATGCATAAATTGTTTCTACCTATCACTTCGAATCACATACCAGTTTACGATATGCTTTTTTTTGTCATATTTAATATTACGAGATTAAAAATAGTTAAATGACACGAAAATGCTATCTAATGTTTGAAAAGTCATATTTAAAGTTAATTTGTTGTTTCTCATGACCATATAATAAAGGCAAGTCTGAAGAAAAACTTTAAATCCGGTTATCTCAAAGCAAATTTATTCGCAGTCGTATGTTTTGAAAATGCTCCATGCGTCACATGTTTAGTTAAAAATGAATGATATTTGGAAGAAACTTCTTGTCATATGTTACAGTAGATCTGTATATGCATTTTTGGATATGAGGTTATTAAGAAGTTTAAACTTGTGACAATGTTTAACATAAGGTGACATTTTTCCGAAAACTGGAGATAAATTCACAAAAATCCTTTTTAAAAATTTCTGATTCATCATATTCAATAACGGATACACAGAAACTTTTGTCAAGTCTTTATAACTAACTAAAAGAAAAATTAGGAAAAAATATTGAAAATTAGAGCGTAAGGAGCATTTTAAATCTTTAATTCAAATAATTAATTAATTGGGATATTGTTCGGAGAACAGCCTTGGTTGCGCCAACTTGGCTTCTTTAAGGGTATGGGCGACATTTCATCATGCCAACGGAATTTAGTACTACAGATAATCAAATACTACAGAATAAATACTACAGTAATAAATATTAATAATAAACACTACAGATAGTAAATAATACTACAGATAATCCCTTAGCAGCAATGGAAAAGTATTACGGCTGTCTACCTAGAGGAAGTACGTCATCGAATGACAACCATTGCCTGCCATACCACAGTAAGCTGTTTCTCCCTTTTTGCCGTCTCCGAACAATATCCATTAATTGTTTTAAAAAATTTTAATTTAAAATAAATTCAAATTTTGAACATATATTTGATAAACTGATGTTATAATATGTATAAAATTTATTGTTGAAAACACGGAAACTTAAAAAACTAACTTTTAAAGTACACCGCCCCCTTAATCATTGTATTTTAAGCTATTTCTCCCGCTTTTTTTTCGCATGCCTTCCCAAAATCCCCAAACGTGGTCCCCAAAATCCCAGTAGCCCTTTAAAAGGGGGACTATATAAGGTATTTCTCCCGCCTTCTTCACATGCCTTCGCGGTGTAGTGGTCAGCACGCTCAAAGCGTAACCGAGAAGTCCGTGATTCGATTCCCGGCGAAGGCGTTGCTCATTTTTCATTCTTCTGCTTCCAAAAAATCCTAATGTCTCTACAAAATTCCATGCCCGTAACGTAACGTTTCCTGACACATTTTGAAAAAAAAAAAGATAATTTTTGTATTCGGTTATCATTTTCCGGCTGAGTAACATTTAGCACCTTCATATGAGATTGTTTTTTTTTTTCAAATGCTGAAAGTTTGTGGCCGAAAGCCTTTAAGCTTTAAACTGTATAATTAATATACAGAATAATCTCAAAAGAAAAGTACACAGCACAAAAAAAGGGGGACAGTTCTATATCTTCCGTCCGCTGGGCCGATTGACGAAATTCAAATTGCATTTTTGCATTTTTCATGTTTCGAAAGCGCGACTTATGATATATGTTAGAGTTATATATAGCTTTGTTCTAATATACGTATTTTATACAAAATCGGACTTTTTCTGAAATAACTTACCAATATTTTTTCGTATTTCGATTCTACAACTTAAATTATGCCAAACTACCAAATTTTGTAAAAATCGCGCGAGTAGTTTTTAAAAATTTGGCTCTCAAAATTTTAGTCCTCAATGTTAACTCAGTTTGGTATGTATTTATTAATATCTCTTTTTTTATGAAACTTATTTGATTTCTTCCTAAACAGTTCGAAATTTAGGTTCATTCCAAAAACAATTTACCCTTTTTTATGATTTATTTTTTAAATTTTTATTTTTAAGTAATTTTTATAAATTTTTCGAAAGAAAATTTGAATTATAACCTATAAAATGTTTACAATCATTTTAAAGTGGGTGTATTTCTAAGCATACCTGCAAAAAGTTAGAGCTTTTTATTCAGAATTTCCGAAGATATACGTGAATTTATATATTGGCGTTTTTTGAAATTTGGCATATTTGTTGAAAGCGATAATAGTGGAAATGTGGTTAGCACACTTTGTTAAAATTATTTGAAAGTAAGAACGATGTGACTTTTTTTCCACTCATCCACAATGTAAAAAAGTAGGAACGATGTGACTTTTTTCCGCTCCTGGACGATGGAAGGAATAGGAAAATAGGTTTGTTAAGTTATAGGTTATTAGGAAGTTTGTTAAGCGTATTATTCTTGGCGAAAACTGAAAATATTTCGCCAAGTTAAATTTTTGAATTTCTCCCTAAATGTCGCAACCAAATTTTACAAAATTTAATGTTTAGGCATAATTTGAGTCGTAAAATCGAAATACGAAAAAATATTGGTATGTTATTTTAGAAAAAGTCCGATTTTGTGTCAGAATACCTATATTAGAACAAAGCTATATATAAATCTAATATATATCCTAAGTCGCGCTTTCGAGACATGGAAAACGCAATTTGAATTTCATCAATCGGCCCCGTAGAACGGGAGATACAGAACTGTCCTTTTTCTTTTTTTTTCTTTTTTTTTTTTTTTTTTTTCAAGTACCGTTTGAAATTTGGCCCAACTTATTATAATGCCGTTCTGTCTTAAAAGGTTAAAAACTAGTAACTGCAGATGGAATTTTACATGAATTACATGGAATTTTACAAGTATGGTGTTTCTGGTAATTTTACAATTATTGTACGTTTATGTAAAACAGTACTAATACATTTAATCAAACTAGCTGAAATTTTGTTTCCCATATTTAAAGCAAATGCTTGCGTAAATTGCGACATATAATCAGTTACTAAAATATTTACAATCCGATGAGTAGTTTATAGTCAGTTCAATCAATTCGAACTCATTTATTTATAAAGTTGTAAAGAAACGATTAAAGTGTATGTAAAATACAAATCTTTATTTGTTAAAAATAAATGCCTGATCTTATAATTGTACTAGAAATTAGATTGTTCCAAACAAAATTGAACCAGGTCAGATTTCAATCCAACACTACCTTTATTATTCAAGGAATTTCAGTAAATCGGTTACAGACTTTCAGGAGAGTTACAGTATACCTAGACGATGGCAAATCATATAACAATGCATGGTCGGAAACGTTTTTCTGGCGCAGTAGTAACGACACAAATCAAAAGAAAGGAAGGGCATGAACAAGGTGAGAAAACATGTTTATTATGCTTAATACAGCAACAAACAATAAATAAGAACAAAAACAGACAACGATCGTTTTCAAAAAAGGTGTTCGAAATTAGGGGCCCGCGCCGTGATGAATGTCTTACATCTCCGGCGCATCACTTATGGAAGATTATACGGAAGATGCTTGTAACACGGTTCCTGCAACACGGTCCGGGGTCGTAATTTCGAACACCTTCTTTGATGACGATCGTTCACTGCATTTGTTCTTATTTCTGGGTTTCTGCTGTACTAAGAATAATAAACACGTTTTCTCACCCTGTTAGTGTCCTTCCTCTCTTGTGATTTGTGTCGTCACTAACGTGAGAGGAAGGCGTTTCCGACCATGTATTTCTATATGATTTGCAATCCTCTAGGTGTACGCTACCTTTTCTGAAAGTGTTTAACCGGTTTGCTGAAACACCCTGTATATGTAACGTAGACTACTATTATATCCTATTAATTATACTATTAACTGTACTATTAACTATATATACTATTAATATATACTATTGACTATACTATTAACTTACTGTTATATATGTGACATGGACGTACACTGCGCAAAAGAAAATGGCACAGAACTATATCCCCCGTTCTACTGGGCCGGTTGACGAAATTCAACTTGCGTTTTTCATGTCTCGAAAGCGCGACTTAGGATATGTTTTTGATTTATATATACCATTGATGTAATATAGGTATTTTGGCACAAAATCGGACTCTTTCTGAAATGACATGCCAATTTTTTTTCCATATTTCTATTCTACGGCTCGAATTATGCCAACTTGCCAAGATTTGTAAAAATCGCACGAGTAAGTTTTTAAAAATTAGCTCTCAATATTTTAGCTCCTCAAATGTTAATTGAATTTGATATGTATTTATTAATATATCTTTTTTTATTAAAGTTGCTTGATTCCTTCTTCCTGAATTCGAAATTTAAGCTTAATACAAATATAATTCGCATATTTTTTTATGATTTTGTTTTTAAATTTGTATTTTTAAATATTTAGTGTAAATTTTTCGAAAAACATTTTGTATTATTATCTATAAAAGTTTTAACATCATCTTGAAGTAGATTTATTTCTAGGCGCACCTGCAAAAAATTAGAATTTTTTATTAAAATTTTCTAAGATATACGGGAATTTACATTTTAGCGCGTTTTGAAATTTCGCTATTTAAAATAAGCGATAATAACGAAAATGTGGTTTATGCACTTTGTGGAAATTATTTGAAAGAATGAAAGATGGACCTTTTTTTCTGTCGTGCATCTATGAAAAAAAGGGAAAGTAAAAGATTATAAATTAAGAATTATAATTAATAATTAATTATAATTCTTAATTCTTAATTCTTAATTAAATAAATTAAGAATTCCGCCAAGTAAATTAAGAATTCCGCCTCCTTGACGCAAACTGAAAAAAAATGCGCCAAGATAAATTTTTAAATTTCTCTATAAATTTCTCACCAAAAATTAAAAAATTTAATGTTTAGGCATAATTTTAGTCGTAGAGTCGAAATACAGAAAAACAAATATGTGTTATTTCAGAAAACGTCCGTTTTGTGTCAAAATACCTATGTTAGAATAATGCTGTATGTAAATCTAATATATACCCTAAGTCGCGCTTTTGAGATATGAAAAATGCAATTTGAATTTCGCCAATCGGCCCAGTAGATCGGGAGTCTCCCGCCTTTTTTTTTTTTTCGAAGTGTACCTTTGACACACTGCATTGTGTAATGTGTAATAAATACACTTACAGAATACGCTAATTTACTTCATAAGAACAGTATTAACCCAGATAAATTAACATGTTCTTTGGTTCAGTTCAGTATATTTTTATTTAAGACACTCAATACACAACACTTATTTTTGGATAATTCCTTACTTGGAAAAGAACGCTTTTGAATTATAAATAGAAATCATAATCCAAACATTATTCTTTATATATAATGCACACTTTAAAATTTCCTGCGAGTCGGGGATTTTAATAAATCTAGAATAACGTGTCTAGAATTGATAATACGCTAGTTCTTATTATCGCTGATACGCTAGGATAATTCAACTCGGAAAGTATTAATTAAATCTAAACTACTAAGCTTCTGCTTGAAATATTTTACATGGTTTTATTGTAGCGACATTCCAGTTTTTGATGGATGGTTAATCGCTAAACATAAACTTTCGCAAGCTAGAATTTTGAAGTTGGTTGCGAACATCGAGCCGCAGAAGCATTGGATTTCATCGCGTAATAAATTTCAGTATGAAATTCTTGTCAGAATACTTTGTCAATAAACTTTGTTGTGTATAATTCCCAAGCAACGTAATTAATTATCGTCGCTGTCTGTGTAGGAGCTGCAATTAATTGTAAAGTTATAAGGTATATCTCCCACATTCTTAGCGTGCCTTCGTGGTGTAATGGTCAGCACACTGAGCCGGTATTTCAGAGGTCCGTGGTTCGATTCCCGGCGAAGGAATTGCATATTTTTCATCTCTCCTGCTTATAATTAACCTAATGTCTCTACAAAGTTTATTCTTGAAATTTTAAATTTTTATGGAGAAACCTAACAAAATACGTACGGGTGATTACTACTGTGTAATTAAAATGCTTTTCAAGAGAAAATAAACTGCAGTTTTGCATTTTATGTGATGCTAAAATTACTCTGTTATGTATTTTCTCGTTTCCGTCATTTCCAAAACAAACTGAAACTGGTTAAGAGTTTTAAAACATAAAATATGTTCTTGAAATCTTATTTACAGGCATAAGATTGTACTTTTCTCTTTGTATTTTAATAGTTTTCCCTTTAGTTTTCTAAAGTCATTAGGCTTTTCTTTTTTTGAAGAAGGAGATGTGAAAAATGTGCAGTATCGTCGCCGGTACTGCACATTTTTAAGAATTCAGCCAAGTGAATTATCCTTGGTGCAAATTGAAAAAAAATGCGCCAAGATAAATTTTTTTATTTCTCCATAAATTTCTCAACAAAAATTTAAAACAATGTTTAGGCATAATTTGAGTCGTAGAGTCGAAATATGGAAAAACAAATATATGTTACTTCAGAAAACTTCCGATTTTGCGTCAAAATACCTATGTTAGAATAATGTTATATATAAATGTGCAGTACCGTCGCCGGGTACTGCACATTTTTGCAGATGTACCCTCGCCATTTGTACTCTCGCCGGGTACTGCAAATGTGCAGGGCCCGGATTCGAATCACGAATCAGGGCTCTCTCGAATATGCGCGAAGTATGTTTCTATTTACAACACGAAGGTATTCGGAAAGGAGGAAGAAAATGCCTTATATACTCCCCCTTTTAAAGAGCGACTGGGGATGAGGGGACCTAGTCATCAAATCTTAGCGATGGCGAAGTATCGTCCATCATCTTTTTAGTTCGGGCGCCACTTATAGAGCCATTATGATATCCACGTTGGAATGGAGAAAATGTGCTGCCCTGTCGGGATTCGAACGTCGGACCTCCCGAATACGCTTCGAGTGCGCTTCCAATTACATCACGAAAGCATGAGAGAAGCAGGGAGAAAATATCATATAAGTTTGCGTTTTCAATAATTTAATCTTCTCTCTACATTTGGTTTACAGAATCGTAACGCGAGCGATTTTTTTACGTGTAGTTGTATGATTTAAGCTTATATTTTTTGGTAGAGGGGGAGGGTCTCTTAGGCTGCTATCACACATCCGTTTGTTTCGAAAGAACAACTGTTTGGAACAATTTTCCTGTTTTGTCACCACAGCCAGTCACCACATATCATTTTGGGTTTGACACAGGGAAAACTGGTTCTCCATTACAAACAATCTGATAGCATTCGAAGCTGATAGCTGAATGGTTAAAAACGAACAACTTGCAATTTTTTTCGAAAGGATGGAAAACATCGCGCGTCTTTCTTTCAATAGTAAACCACGAAGAAACATTTTGCGAAACAGTTGTTCGTGTGAAACAAATGCGTGTGTGATATGGGCCTTAATGAGAAAACTTTCATCCAAGATTCTTCTTTCGAAAGTTTTCGAAGCAACTTTTCTATATCTTACTTTTGATATTTGAATAAGTTTAGTATAGAAACGTGGGTTTTTAAGTCTTATTTGTAGAAATGACTGTATTCGAAGATTCTAATCTGAAAATAAGGATTTACTAACCAAACCTTTCTTCTCGGATTGCACAAGTAAAACTTTTATTTATATATAAGTTTATATTTTTATTATATTATATTGTTCTTAACCAAAATTCCTCTATTTTGTAAGCCAACTTTTTCTAAGTTATTTATTTTTATTCATTCTTACTTTGGAACGATGGATCTACGAACAAATATTTAAAAGTTTTATATATATATGTAATAATTTCGGGATAACATAGAAGGAGGAAATCAGTTTGCAGTCGTCGTAGCCGAGGATGGATATTTTGATGTGCAGTTAACACCGACACTTTTAAGTTCGCCGAGTAGAAAGATGGAAGCAGATGTTGACACAATCCAAGTTCAACTAATTACCATATTTATTTCTAGGCACATTAGATTCATTCTTCGTAGACATTATACTTTTTAATCATAAACGATTACAATAATTTCTCATACACACAGATTAACGGGGGCGACATCATTTTAGACGAGGAAGCAAAGCAAGGAGCTATTAGCAAGGTAGAAGCTCGCCAGAGCTCGTAACTAGATCGCCAGAATATTTATACCAGAGTAGTTGCAGTTCTAGACACATGCTATGATTGGTTAGTATTAGTTTTGGTTTGCACTTTTCAAGCAGCGTTACGGGACGTACTGTCGAATTCGGGAGAGTAGATGAAGTTAGGGGGAGATCACCAAATTTAGAATGCTAATTTTGAGATCGCCAGTTAGTTTTTAAAGCAGCTGTCGTATTTTCTTATATCTTACACATATATATATTGCGATGATTTCGATGAGTATAGAAGGAGGAATTAGCTTGCAGTCGTCGTATCTGAGCGCGAAGACTTGCAGATGAAGATTACAAAACATGAACTTGAAGAATTTCCAGTCTTTATTTTCACACATATAAAATCATCTTCATAGATGTTCATCCAATCATAATGAAATCCGATACATTTCGATGATTCAATCATAAATAAGGATGATAAATTGCTATTTACATTGATTCTTAGAATTAAGACGCAGTCACTTTAGACGGGAAAGCAAAGCGAGGAATATTAGCAAGGTTTTTTTTTGCCAGAGTAGGTGCGATTTTAGAGACAGCTATGATTGGTTAATATTAGTTTTGGTTTGCACTTTTCAAGCATCCTTACGTAACGTCGAAAGATCACGAATTCGGGAGAACAGATGAATTAAGGGGGAGATCACCAAATTTAGAATGTTAATTTTAACATCGCTAATTAGTTTTTAAAGCAGCTAAAGTATTTTCTTGCATCTAACATACATCGCTCCAAAAGAACGGTCGTGAGAACAGGGTGGCAGAAAAGGGTTAGCTAAGCAATAGAGAGTTTAGTATATGAAGAAGGACATGGGAAGCATCAAGCCTAATGGCTTGTGGCCATCATTATGCATAATCTTTTTCATACATCATAGATTATATAACTTAAACAATAATTTACAATTATTGCAGTAAGAATATTGTTACTTGCGTACGGGTTCGTTATATATTGAATGCACAAGTCGTAAAAAGTTAACAAAAACTTATTCTTTCCACAAGAAATAAATTAAAATGCTGAAATATTTCTTCACAGATATTCGCACAATATCACAATATCTCAAACGTTTAGCAAAAACTCAGTTCAAAACAGATAAAATAATTCTATCTCACAACGAAATCGCTACAATCAATAGCAGCATTAAGTAAACAAACAGCAGTTCGCTTTTTACAGCTACAAGTTTAACAACAACAACTGAGATGAGGGGTTTCAATTCGGCTTTTATAAGCTTTTTAATTATCAGTAGAACAATCTCGATTTTTATAGATTTTTCTGGATGGCAACAGTAATTACGAGGTATTTATTTATTAAGCATTAAATGCACGCGCTCTTTTATTTTTATTTTTTTTTTCGACGTAGCTTTGTCTTCAAAAATCGTCTGCGTTTAGGCAAGGAAATCGAAAAAGGAATTTTAATTACAATTCTAAATAAATAGCCAAATAAATGTGAAATTCGTAGCAATATAATTTCTAAATAAACTAACTAATAAATTAAGACAAAAATCATGATAAATATAGTTTTAGAACATATATCTACTCAAAAATTTAAAGTTGTATCTTTTATCTCAACAACACTATCCGGCAGGTGGAATCTCACTCTGCTTAGATTTTCAGACATGCTTACTTGTCCTAAAATTTAAAGATCTACAAGTTTGTGGGATGTGTTTAAAATATCATTCAAATATATTTTGTAAATGCCTTATATATGAAAACCAGGTATTCATCGCTTTACACTTGAGAAATTCACTTTATCGATGGATTTGAAGCAACACGCACCATGTGAAGTATTTAGAAAAGAGACGGCTGAATTTGGATACGAAACGACGTTAGAGAGGAAGAATTGTATATTAGATTTTATCAAAAGGATTTATAATTCTAAATGCGAATAAGGGAAAACTGGATGCATAGGATAAAAAGATTTTTCCAACATGATTTAACATAATATTAAGATAAGAAGTTTTACGAATAAAGACAGCAGAAAAATCTAAGGCATGCCCTAGCTTTGTGAAAGCACAAATGGATAAGAGCTGATAATAAATAGGTTATCGAGCACGTCTGAGTAGTAAAAAGAATTTTGCATCAAAATGTTCTTTCCCTCTCCAAGAATATTCGGCTTTTTTCAGGAAGTCAATAACGAAACATTTCAGAAGATGGCAATTCTTCGAGACTATTGATTTGCCCTATGGAAACACTGGAGGGTACTTCAGAATTCGAAAAGCTATGGTGTCATTGACAGGAGAATCTTGAACAAAAGGCACTTAGCAAAGATTGTTATGTTTTGGCATGTTATTAAATTACTTGCAGGAGAATTGATTTCCTTTATTGTATCAGAAAAATACCATCCAGTTTTTATCAGATACGTTTTTTGCTTGCAGACACAACTACTGTTTTGAAATTTGGATGAATTTTAATAAAACCATTCGGAAGTCTTGCAACTAAACAGTGATAATTATAAATTATCTTTAGAATTAACATTAAACTTTAATACAATGATTATTCATGCACAGTCTCCGAAAGTTTATGTACTCTGAATTAATATATATTTTCCAAATATATATGCATCAGTTCCTTTATCAACTGCTCTAGAGAAAAACAAATTTTTAGAAAAAAATTCATTTCATTTTTTACTGTAGTAAAAATAATCATTGTTATAAAAAATTTTCTTTGTTTTTTATTTTTTTAAAACGTATTGCATGTAATTTGATGATAAAGCCATTAAATTAACACTGGCTTATTCAACTTGCTATGTAGCACTGTCTTTAACAGGGCTTTCTAATAGTATTTCAACTACAAATAATCTTACTTTGGTACTCAAAGAAGGCAAACAATTACTGCTTGTGCAAGTTTGCAACTACTGCACCTGACATAGTATATCTAATATTAATGTAGTAGATATATTTACTAAGTAACTCTACTACCATTGTATACACTGTTGCATTTCTTACCGGTTCATAGATTTGGAGCGATTGACGACAACACTTAATGAACAATGAAAACACGATTTATTAGCCAGTGTTACTCAGGGCAGCTCCAAAAACACGTTCCCAGTCGTCGAAGAACTATGGCAAACACGCTGAAACGATCAGCAATACAGCCTTCAAGCTATCAGGCTGTACAAAGCGCTAGAGTACAGCCCCTGACTCGGTTCGGTCGTTCTTGGAACTCAACGTACTCTCGAGACTCTCCACGCTACAATTCGTGATGCACTCGATAGCCTCAACGACGCACACTCTCGATGCATCAACTGGAGATACACTAGACAACCAACTCGACACTAGACTGAACACTTGACTGCTACTGCACGCACAGTCAGGGTTTATATAGCTTTTGGCCTGCCTTCTACAACATTCTCGGCCAAACCGGTAAGAATTCGTTCCAGAATGTTCTCCATCCATCTAAGGCATATCGCCAATTTTGTTGCCCAATATCGCCAATTGGCGACTTCGCGCCAAATATGGCAACCCTTTCTTCCTTTGTCATTTTCTGGCAACCCTAAATCCGCCTTACGAAGAAACAATCTTACGGCAACTGGGTATTTCGTAACAATATTAAAGAACCCAGTGCAGCATTTCTCAACTGGGACGCCGTGGTAGACTCTTGTGCTACGAAACCTCATGAAGTATATCACGATTTTGAGGATATGCGTTTTATGCTATTCAGTTAGATTTTATTGAAAGGTTTCCTCTGTGTTTACAATGAAGCCTTCTATGTCTACAGTGAAGTATGAAGTTTATGTTATTTTGAGACAGATATAACTGATATATCAATGCTTTTAGCTATGCTTAATTTACCATTTCTATTTTCATCTGATTCTGTCGATGAAAAATTTCTATACATTTCAATAATTTTATTTTATATGTATGCACATTTTATGTCCCATGATCTGATGCAGAGAGACTGCACTTTTACCTTATTTTCCAATCGCAATCATTTTTATGAAAAAATAGCATTTATCTTCGATAAAAATTGCAAAATTTACTTGTTGAACATTTTAAATTGGAAAGAAAGGATCTGATTAAACAGTCTGCATTTAGCAACATGTGATTTAGAACTTCTGAAAGAAAGTTGTTTAAAAGTCCACCTTCAAATAGGTAAGGTTGATTAATGTTCAGCCATTTCACAAAGATCACACTGATACTGGAAGTTAAACCACTTGAGGAAAATCACACTGATGCTGGAAGTTAAACCACCTTACGAGGATCACACTGATGTTGGAAGTTAAACCTTCTCACGAAGACCACACTGATATTGGAAGTTATACCGCGTCACGAAGACCACATTGATGTTGGAAGTTACACCACCTCACGAAGACCACACTGATGTTTGAAGTTAAACCACCTCACGAAGACCACACTGATATCGGAAGTTAAACCACGTCACGAAGTTCACACTAATATTGGAAGTTAAACCACTTGACAAAGACCACACTGATGTTAGAAGTTTATGAAGCAATTAACTTTGGGAAGTTAACTGTGGCTAGCAGTCTGAAGTCTCTTATCGTAATGAAAAATAGCTAGTAATTCTTCTTAGCATTTCCTGTTTTGTTCTGAATTTCTCTGTAAAAATAATAATTCTTCTTTTACCTTAAAAATGGTTACTTCACCTTCCTGATCTGGACAATAGTTTAATAAATCAAGCCTAATTTTTCGGTTGAAAGAAGTACTGAAATCTTTTACACAAATTCAAATGTTTAATGAATTATGTTCAGATATTAGTATAAAGATCTTAATTTCGTATTCTTTGCTTTCTTCTAGACTAATCCCACAAAGAATACGTATCTAAATCTCACAGCAAATATGCAAGGTGTCATAAGTTAACACACACTGCACGTTCCGTATTGTGTTTGAACAGACGGTTTTACAATGCATGCAATAGTCTTGTTCTATTTAGATAGATGTCTTTCACTTGCAAACGTAATTTTGTTTCATTTAAAATCTACAAGTAGATCTTAGAAATGAACAAAACGGTGTCCGCCGAAAACATCGCGAACGAAGACGTCCCGCAGAGAACAACAAAAAGCGAAAATGTCGTAGTACAAAACATCGTGGGAGAGAAGAAAGCGAAAAGAAAACATAGTAGTTCTAAAACATCGTGGTACAAAATATCGTGGTCGAAAATAAAGCGGTTCAAAAACTTCATAGTTTAAAAACATCGTTATCGAAAATATCATGGTAAAGTGCATTCAAATCATCGCGTGACGATAACATCGCACACATGCGTTTTCATGTTTCAAATTTGTAAACGCATATTCACGTAATGATTTGGAAGCGCAAGAAGGAAAGAAGGGTTCTTTTAATTTTACATTTGATATTTTTGAATAAACTAATAAATTTTTGCTGAAAAAAATAAGAAGGAAACTTAAGCATTTAAAAATTGAAAATGAGTAGAAAATTAATGCAACTTACAGAACGTAATAGAATTTTAAATTTAGAGAGTTAATTTACAAGGGTTAGTAATAAATTAACCTCTTTTGAAAACTTTCCCCGATAATTTTTTATGAAGAAAATGCTTAAAAAAGGAAGCTAAATAACTGTATGAGGTTACTTCTATAAAAATTGCTTAGTTAATAGTCGAATTATTTTCCTTCCCATTTGTTAATCCGATGTTGTTTTAATGAAAATTATATTTTTTTGTTTCTGTTTATTCTTAAAGTGTCGTTAACATTTTCATGTATAGCGTGCAATCATTTTTTTTTCAATATCGATTTAGTTATGACGAAAGTTAGTTACATAATATGTCAGTATGGGATTTGAAAAACGCACGTGTGCGATGTTATCTTCATGCGATGATTGGTATGTACTTTATTTTTTACTACGATATTTTCGACGACGATGTTTTAAAACTGAGACTTTTTTGAACTGTTTATTTTCAGTGATGATATTTTGTACCCCGTCTTTGCCTTCTTTTCTCCTATGATGTTTTGTACCACGACGTTTACGACATGCGTTGTTTTCTCTGCGATGTTTTCGTCCGCGAAGTTTTCGTTTGTAACCAATTAAAACGGCATATGATTTAAGTTTACATCTTCACTAATTAATAGAATAATATATTTCAAACTAGCCAGAAGAAAATGCAAACCAAGCTTAACAACAGGAGTACCACTGTACAAACATTCTACATTTTAAATCACTAATTTCATTCCCGTCGTATATTATTCCCTCAATGACATCAAAGCCGCGCTATAGCAGCTTTTCAAGTACATGTGTGGCATTCGACTTTCTATAGGTTGTCTCCTCAAGTTATGTAAAAAATAACTTCTTCTGTAATCAAATAGGAAAATATTTTCATAACTGATTCTTTCATAGTGATACACGCATGTGCTTGTTAAAAGAACAGTATATTTTTAGGTCATAGTGTGCATAAATTTTCACTTGTTGTCCCACAGGGTGATTTTTTTTTTATTTCCATTGGCAGATTGGAAGACAACTACAGTCAAAAATACATACATAAAGAACAGATAATAAATCTAAAACTACAGTAAATCTATAAATCGTTCATTTTATGCCGAGCTCGCTAGTATTTCTCCCACTATTGTCCCGAGCCCAGTGCAAGGACAGTGACTCAAATGTTTCGCGTCCATTTTCTCACGAATGTTGCACAATTGAAAAAAAAGGCTTGGCAGTATTTTTATACGATATAGATGCTTGAAGAGGTAATCATGGCCAGTAGCGAGTCGAAATGTAGCGACAGATCTGTCCTTGGCCATAATGGAATATTTTTGATTTCCTCAATCCATTTCTTCTCTTCGTTTGCCTCTTTGATGTTCTTTCAATAGTCCTCTCTAAACGATTTTTTAATTAACCGTTTGGCGGCTGTTATTTGAGAAATTTTGGTTGTCTTCTTTGGCAGGGAGTCAGCTATTTCATTACCTTGAATGTTGGTACCCACTGCAAACTCTTTATGGTTTTCGATTAAATCATTAAGGGTCGGACGAATAATCGGCAATCATGGCCAGTAGCGAGTCGAAACGTAGCGACAGGTCTGTTCCTTGGCCATAATGTAATATTTTTGATTTCCTCAATCCATTTCTTGTCGTCGTTTGCCTTTTGATGTTTTTTCAATAGTCCTCTCTAAAAGATTTCTTAATTAACCGTTTGGCTGTATAAAAAGGAATTGGTTTATCTGTTATTTGAGAAAATTTGGTTGTCTTCTTTGTTAAGAAATCAGCTATTTCATTACCTTGAATGTTGGTACCCATTGCAAAACAACCTCTTTATAGTTTCCGATTAAATCATTAAGGGTCGGACGAATATTTAAAATATCAGCTGAAACAGGAACTTCAGACGAAGTAACGATCCGAAGGGCAGCCCTAGAATCTGGTAGTGTAACAGTCCTTGACAAATTTTCAGATTAGCGTTGGAATTGTGACCAGGTGGTTTGAATTTCAGAGATCTCAGTGTCAAAGGCTGTTTTAGACTTCCCGACAGGAGTGTAAAAGCCCATAGTGTGAATAACTGTTAAAATCAGGGCACAGAAATGTTCATCAAAGCAAAGAAAATTAGAAACCACCAACATGTAATTTTAATGTTAAAAAATTACTTTAAAAATGTATACTTTTCCTATAAAATCTAAAACAGAGTATTTATTTCATAAAACTTGATTTTACATTAAAAACATTTAACTTCACCAGAGATAAAATATGATATACTTCAGCTTTAGTAATTATTCCGGAAGATATGAAACAACGTTCTTTAGAATGTCACTGAATATTATTGAATGTTAGAATGTCACTGTATATATCATTTCGAAAAAGACAAAATGTCGGTTTAATGACAGCTTCGTTTTTTTGGCGACATTTTCTCTCAAAGAAAGACAACAGGAAACTAAAGAAAGTTTAGATAATTTTAAGGATTTTTTTACGCAAGCCGAAGGTGTAATACAATTTCACTGAAGATGATTCTAAATACCAGAATATTATTATCCGACTATATTAAAAGTGTATGTGCATTTAAGTATATTCGTTATCATGTCATTTTCTAGCATAATGTGTACCTTTATATTGTATCAGTAATGTGTATTGTGAATTATAAGATTAATGCTCTTTGTTCTATTGTTTGTAATCCTTTGTCTGTAAGATTTCAGTTCGTCGTACCTTTTTGCCTAGCCATTGGAAATAGAAAAAAAAATTAATGTAAACATAATGTGCATGTTAGATAATATGTATTGCCAGTTTAATGCAGGAATGTGTAGTAATTAGAAAATAAACTTGTGCCTCTAAGAAAATCGGGAACGATTCCCACGTTGGAATAAAACGAAAATAATCCTGCGGCAGATAGCGCCGTAAGAAAGCCGCCGTTTGAGAGAGCAAAATAGAGAAACGGGAGAAGAACGCGAATGTATATAATGGCGATGTGTTACGATCCCCCAGCAAACAGTTAGATGTGTGTATGTAAATAATTAGTTCGTTAATAAACCTAATTTAATAATAATGTCTGCCATTCTGATAAGTCAAGCTAGATCACTCTATTAAATACCCTACGATTAAACAAACGTAGTTTAACATCTAATACGACTTAACGATTTTATTTTTATTGAATAAAACTATAAAATTTGAAATGAGTTAAAAGCATAACAATCGTTAGAAACAAAATGGCACAGAACTCATAATTCCACCTATTGGCACTATCGGTTCACTAGTGTGATGCCACTTCTCGTTACCATCGGTTTTAAGATCACTATCGTGATGCCACTTATCGGAAGTATCGTCTCAACATAAACATGTGCCTGGGAAAGAATCTCATTAACGAGCTTGGAAAACTACAGAACCGGACAAAATATATTTAAGGTAACAAATTTCGTTCAGAAAAGACATGTTCTAAAACCCAACCTGAAAGATGGTCCTTAAATGAGCAACTGAACTTTCGTTGTATTTGTTGAACCTTCGCTTTCCGGATTACGTATATTAGGTATTTCTCCCGCTTTCTTAGCATGCCTTCGTAGTATAATGGTTAGCACAGTCGGCGCGTATTCGAGAGGTCCGAGTCCCGGCGAGGACACTGATCATTTTTCAATTCTCCAGCTTAGAAATGCCCTAATGTCTCTACAGTGGTGCCCGAACTAAAAGCGGTGGTGGATGATGATTCTTCACCACCAGGATTTGGCCTAATATCCAGTCGCCCTTTAAAAGGGGGAGAATACAAGGTATTTCTCCCGCCTTCTTACCATGCCTTCGCGGTGTAATGGTCAGCAGACTCGGTGCGTATTCGAGAGGCCCCAGGTTCCAGTCCCGGCAAGGGCATTGCTCATTTTTCATGTCTCCCACTTCGAAATAACCTAATGTATTTAACTTTTATTCAAGTATATCAACACATATAAGTTCGCGTTGAATTTTCCAAAAGTTTTTGTTTCTAAAAATAAACACTCATCACGTAAATTTTTGTAATTATATTGTATGATCAGGAGCTATAATGCTTAATTTGTTAGGAAAAGAAAGATGAATATTAACTGATTTAGAGAGAAACTATCATGATGAGAGTTAATGTCATAAGCAAAAATAGAATTTTCGCTGCTGTATTGCTTTCATTCTTTGTATAATACGTTTAAAGCGTCAAGCTATTCTTAAATTGTTTTATATTGATGAAATCGTACCATAATATACAGCAAAATTCTAATATATTGTTCAGTGCAATAGTATGTACCACTAATGCCCAATTAAAATTGATGGAGAATTTCTAATTCATAGTGTTCAATCGGAAAATAAACATTCATCCATTTTGTATAATTTAGTAGCTTTTCTATTTTGTACAAATGTATATTATAATACAGTATTGGAAATAAAGAAATTAGTATTTAATTCACATCTTGTTTTATTGATGGCAGTTTGAAAAGTGAAACGGACATCCAGAGTGATCAGACGCAAAATTGCAAAACGAAAACAATAGTCCTTCAGGCACAAAGTCCCTTTGGACTAAAAATAAAAATATGAAAAGCTTTCATATTTTACATTACGCCCAAAGCGGCTTTTTTGACGTTTTCTGTGTTACCTTTATTTATTAAATATCATCTTGTGCGGTTCATTTCTGTAAGTCTAAAGTTCTAGCTTCAAACCCCACGAACACTTTACAAGCGAATAATCGCTTAAGTGTGTGAACAGAATACGTGAGACTTAAGGAGGGTTTAAAATCCTTTATTACTCAGTATATTTACAATCAGTTCCTACTTCGAACTTTACATAAAGCCGCCACTCGAGCTTGAACTTAAATACTAATAATCTGAATTAAACTAGCTTAACTAAAGCTCTTAAGAAATATAGCCGAAGCTATCAGAATCTAACTAGTTGGCTTCTAAATATTAATTAAATCGGCGAAGCCTAGCAAGGGCCTAAGATATGGCCGAGCGTAGTAATAGCTAAGAAAGATGTAGCCAGAAGGCAAACGCGCGCTAGTCAGGAAATCAGACTCTCTCTGTTGAAGTCGGTTAAGTCACTACTTCAATAGTACTCATTCTCATTTGCATTATCTGCGTTTCTGAATTCACATTCTGGCACGAAATTGTAAGCTGAAATTAGAATAACATAGGAAAGATACAGAACTTAAAATAACTGTTAATTAACATAAGGTAAACCTTACAATCTTCTTCGCACTTCAAACATAAAATTCAGTTCAACAGCAATATAGCAAAATAATTTTAAAAGGAGCACATCTTTAGAATTTACGATACACACTCGGGCGCTGGAGATAAACATTTTCCCGTACAATGTTGCCATTGCTCGCTTTGAAATCGTTGAGTTTGTAATTCGAAAATTCATTAAAGGTTTACAAAACAGGAAATCGATAATAAAATAAATTCCAAATTTGGACTTCCAGATGACCATATTCGGGTGGAAACGTACGTTATTCCAAATTTTATGGCTTTAGGAACCGTTGTTTAATCACAATGCGAGAAACATATATACATTTATGCAGACTTTTCATTATTTAATTTCTTTAAATATAATACAGGGCTCTAATATTTGGTGGCAACAATTTAAAAAGTGAACCGGCATTTATAGTGAACCAGCGCAAAATGCCAAAACGAAATGAATAGCCCTTCTGGGCTAATGCCCTTTGGGTCAAAAATTAACTGTATTTATAAATGCGGTTTATTTAAACAATTAATAACAAAAATGAAAATTAATTCTTATGTAAGCATAGTATGCCAAACGAATTCAGCCCACTGCTCTTATTTAAAGGAAATTCAAGCTGTTTGGCTGTCAAGTTTTAAATGAAGAAATGTTATGTGATTCCGACATACATTTGCTTAGAAATAAAAGCGAAAATGAAAACTTAATCTTGAAATTAACAATTCGAAAACAGTAAAAAAGTTATTTACGAAAACTAACGACTTTTGCGGAATGCAGAAAGTTTCACGGATATTTTAGTTTCTAGTTTTGGCGAAAGGAAAACTATACAAAATGATAACAGACGACCAACAATAATGAGTAAAGAAAAGTAGAAATTCTTTTTCTAATTTCATCGTCAATTAATAAACAGTCAAGTAATCTGAATAATTTCTCGTCAAGCACAGATGAAAAATATTTTAAATAGAACATTTCTTTATTTTTCTTCCAGAAACTTGAGTTAAAAGGGGAAACCATAAACAAAATAATAATAATATTATTTCTAGGAAATCCATTCAAACGCGAAACATTCCGAATATGAACTAACTTCGAAATAAAAAAAATTGAATTATCTTTCATTCCCTTTACTAAAAATATGAAGCAAGAAGAAATGACAGCGGAAAAGTTTTAACTGAGTTTAAATTTGTTTCCTATTCAGAAGTTGAACGCTGTTGTTATGATTGCTTGGACATCCAGAGTTTTGTTTACTGCTGGGAATAGTTCGGATTTAGAAATATAAAAAAGAAGTGGAAAAAAGGAAATATAATAAGAGCCTTCCAGATTTCGGAATATTTTGTTTCCCTCTTGAGATACTTTTTACCTTTCCTTCCTTCAATGTTTGCGAAACTTTAAAGTTTTTCTATTTTCATTTTGCAATGCATTTTTTCGTCAAAGAATTATTTAATAATTTTCTTCTGTGGGAGTATCAAATAATTCTTCATCCAAAAACGTATCATTTTGAGAGACAATATATTTTCTATTTTTAGTTTTCTTGTAACAACACGAAAGATTTCCTTTTACGAAAGATACTTTCCAACTTTTGTTTTGAAGATATCCAACCTCTGTTTTGAAACTCCTAAATAATTGTTTTCTCATGTAGTTGAACTTTATATATGCATCCATAGTCTCTTCGTGTTAGTAAATTTATACAAAAAGAAACATAGTAATAGGCCCAAAAATTAAAAACAAAAAACTTTAACCAGTCCTGCTCTATAGCAGCGGGATTGAAGTAAAATAAATTTAAAGCATCTAAACTTAAAATTAAAATGGAATCAAAGCAAGGCAATTCCTCAACAATATTAATAACTGCAATTGTTGATAAGAGGTTTAACACTGGATCTAAATACACACTTTTGCAAAAAACTCGAAGCACCATGAAGGAAATGGTCGTTTTCGATGAAACTGAATATGTGCATAGCTCTTACAAAGACAATAAAATAATTAAAAAATCAAAGTCATAGTACCTGTTCACGGCTCACAACCACCTATTGAGTGTTCAAATTAGAAGTTGGTCGAACCGCCCCTGGCGGCAATGCATGCTTGAATTCGTCGAGGGAAGGAGTGGTAGAGGTTCTTAATGTCATCCTGCGACACATTCTGCCAGGCATTCATCAGTTGTCTCTCCAGATCTGTTATATTTTGTGGTGCCCGAATCTGGCGGTCTACCATATCCCAGGCATGCTCGCTTGGTGAAAGGTCTGGTGACCTTGCGGGCCAAGGAAGAGTATCAACCGCACGGAAAGAGGCCAGAGAGATGCCAGCGGTATGTGGCCTGGCATTATCTTGTTGAAAAATGGCACCGGGATGACGTGCCACGAAGGGTAATGCAACCGACCGCAGCATGGTATCAACATATCGTTGAGCTGTTAAAGATGTACGGAGCATGACTAAAGATGACCTCCTGTCATACGAAATAGCGCCCCACACCATCACACCAGGGGTTATGGCGGTATGCCTTTGTAAAACAAAGGCTGATTGAGACCGCTAGCTCCGTCCTCTCCAGATACGAACAAGGTGGTCATCTGCTTCAAGAATGAAGCGGTATTCTTCCCTGAACACTATACGATGCCATTCTGATTGCATACATGATGATCGGCTACAACACCGCTCCACACGAGTCGCATATGTTGTGGGGCAAAGGCAAACGTCTTAGAGGCCTCAGAGAAGCGCCATGAGATGATGGGCGGACCACGGGAGGTATACATGTGGCTGTAATGCGTTGAATAATCGGCAATGATACCGTTGAGGCGGTTCGGGCCTGGCGAACAATCATCCTATCTTGCCTGGTATTTGTGTTCCTTGGCCTTCCAGAACCTTCATTTCGTCGGCAATTTCCTTTTAGCAACCATTGCTGCCAACATCTTTGCGCAGCAGTGTTTGTACGCTGTAGGTGGCAGCAAAGCGCTCGGTATGACCACCCAGCTCCACGCAACTCTACAATGCGACCACGTTCGCAGTCGTTTAGTTGTCTGTAAGGTCTTCGATATCGTCGTAATGGCATCTTTAGTCGCTTCTTTACGGAATTACAATGGCAGCAACAAAAAGATAAATTTTCCCCCTCTGTTACTGGTTTTATACTTTGCGAATTGCACAATACAAATGCGTGCTATGATCGCAATTCCTGTTCATTTGCCTTGAAACTTTGATCATTTGCATGTTCGATTAAGATGTTTTCGAAGATGTTTTTGCATACCAAATTTCGTCTCGACCGCAAAAGTCCTTAGTGCTTTGATTTTTTTGCAAAAGAGTGTATATCAAAATTAAAATACGAATTCATCAGTAGAACAAACTCGAAAAATAAAAATGCGGAAAGGAAAAATATACACAATTATAAAAATATAAAAATTAATTAGTAGTAATAAATAAATAAATTGGGTAGCTCCCGATTATCCGATCCTAAACTTAATACCAAGGATCGCATAATCGGGGACCACACAATTTTTTGAGGCTTGTTTAAATGAAAATTTGATTTAGTATATTTGTGTTGACCGCCAGGTGGCGAATTGGCTAGCGCGTCGCGCATCTGCACCACAGATTCCGGGTTCGATCCTCCAGCTGGGCAATGTTGATTCAGCCTTTCATTCCTTAATTGGGTCGAAAAAATGAGTACCAAGTTCATCTAGGGATTAAGCGGTCGCGGACACTTAGCCGACAACCACTTAGCCGACGGGACACTTAGCCGACACCAGTTAGCCGACAAGACATTTAGCCGACACGGACACTTAGCCGACATGGACACTTAGCCGACAGGACACTTAGCC
>KK116723.1:599522-652324 GCA_000611955.2 Stegodyphus mimosarum | reverse complement strand
TAGAAAAAGTTATGCTCAGTAATTTCACAGCTATACACAGGGCAAGGTGATGCATGGGTACCTGCATCTGCGACTGCGTCGCTTCATAGGACAAGGAGAGAAAATTTCATTAGTGGGAGGAGCTAAACGACTTTGTAAGGGGAAGAATGTAATATTATGTGATGAGTAAAATAGTAATGAAACGTAAAGATATTAGAAATTTGAAAGCATTTTGGAGGAGAGAGAATGGAAAATTAATATCATTAAGTAAACAAGAAATGATTAATGATGTGAAATTAATGATGTGATTAATGATGTGAAAAATTAATGTTGTGAAAGTGTTCAAAGAAACCCAGTTGATTAAATGAAGAAGCTTTACGAACAATTTCTGCAGATACCGTATTAAAATGCAACTAAGTGACCGTCGTGACGTAAGTGAAAAATTATTTTTCCTTTCGAAAATTAAATCATATTCCCTGACGAGAAATTTCAACACTTTTTCAATTTGACTACGTACCCGCTAAACGTCACTGTCGGCTTAGTGTCCTGTTGACTAAATGGCTTCACAGTTCAGTGTCTCGTACTTAAATGTCCTGTCGGCTAACTTTCCGTGTCGACTGACTTTCCGTGTCGGCTAAATGTCCTGTCGGCTAACTGTCCGTGTCGGCTAAATGTCCTGTCGACTAACTGTCCGTGTCGGCTAACTGTCCTGTCGGCTAACTGTCCGTGTCGGCTAAATGTCCTGTCGGCTAACTGTCCGTTTCGGCTAAATAACCTGTCGGCTAAGTGTCCGTGTCGGCTAAATGTCTTGTCGGCTAACTGGTGTCGGTTAAGTGTCCCGTCGGCTAAGTGTCACGGACCCGGACTAAGCACCGGAGGCCCTGCGATAAGCTGGACACTTGCCCAGGGCATATGCTGATGCACTCCGGGGCCCAAAAGGTCAAGTAAGCAGAAAAAGGGCACTGCAGGCCGTGGCCCACTATGGCTGTTGTGCCACTGAGTTTAGTTGATATTTGTTTTGCTGTTTCATTTGTAATTGCATTTGAATATCGGATTTACATATAACGTTATTTAACCAATCTGTTTTTTTGAATGGTCAATTTGCATAATGTAGAGTGTTTTTGTTTTTTGAGAAACCAAATTTGGCATAATGTTATGTTTTATTATTTTTTCCAAGTGTTTCGAAAGCGTATATCGAAAATTCTGGTACATTTGAGATACGCTTTTTTGGTTTTTTATGAATTTTAATGTCTTAAATGAAAATTTAATTAATTCTTTTTACGGTTTTTGATCTCTAATTCTGGATGCATTTGAGATTCGAATTTTCGGTTTTAAATGAATTTTAATGTCTTCAATGAAAATTTATTTGAATCTTTTTTTCGGGTTTTGATCTCAAATGCACCAGAAGAGCGAAACATGTATTCGAACCATATTAATTGAGTTCTATGAAACTTCAATTCATTTTTTCCTGATGACTTCTGAATTAGAGTTTTAATGAAAGGAGATTCATTTATATATATATATATAATTTTGTACATTTTTTCCTTTTACTGATGAATTTCTATTTTAATTTCGATATGTTTAGATCCAGGGTTAAATATTTTATCCACGGTTGCAATTATTAATATTGCTGAGGAATTTTCTTGCTTCGATTCCAATTTAATTTTAATTTTAGATGCTTTAAGTTTAGTAAATTTGAAGATATAGCTATATGTATATATGTAAGAACAAACATGGAAAGTGGGTAAGTATTAGAGGAAGAAGTTTCAGCCATGAAAACAACCGTGGCGCTTACAATTGGCTCATAAATGTTTCTATATACAGGATGGTCATTAAAAATTCCTCCGATATGTGAAGTTCTAGCTATCTATCTTCTCAACCAATCAGAATGAAGTTTTCAGGTATTGTTTTATGATATCTGAAGGTATGAGCTCGAGATTATGGTGATTTAAAACAATTGAGCTCTCAAGGTTGTGGTTACTATAGAAAGTATTTCGAAGTTTTCGAATGACAGCAACTTCTCTTTTCCTACGCAAAATGATCAGCGTATTCAAATTTCACAAATGGCGTTGAAAGGATAATTGCCGTCGTAAAATATTTACAAAGAATAGTATTGTAAAGGACTAATGATAATGCAAGAGAGGAGCAGGGAAAAACCTTTTACTGTGGTTACAAGTTTTCAGCTTGCTCGGAAGGTAATGCATTGAACTGGGGTCGAGGGTTGATCTATCTTGAAATGTTGTACACGTTGAAAACTTGTAACTCCATTAAAATTATTTTGCCCTCTTTTCTCTTGAGTTCTCATTGGTTCTTTACAGTGCTCTTCTTTTCAAATGTTTTATGCCGGCAACTTTCAGCATACGTGCATCGTTTTCAGGCCGTTTATGGTTTTTCAATGCCCTTATCATTTCCCCTAGGAAAGAGATGGGTATCGCTATTCGAAAGATTTCGATATGTTTTCACTGTAACCGTACAGAGCTGTATTGTTTTAAGTCATAAAAATCTTGAGCGCATATTTTCAAATAGCAATATCAGAACTTCACTTCGATTGCCTAAGCCGATAGGTCGCTAGGGTTTCATAAATCGGGGAAATTTTTATGCCCACCCTGCGTATATTACTGACTCATAAATGTTTATGTGTATACATATATCTATAAACCTTTATGAGCCGATCTACTGATATTTTTTCAGCAGCTTAATGTGCGAAAATACTAGGCATGTTTATATTTTGTTTTTAAAAAATATTCCGTAATTATATATATATATATAATTTCGATGGCTTTGCTCTAAGCGAACAGCAACCTCTAATTAATTTTCCTCAATTTCAAGATCTTTCCCCTAGACCAGTACTTTCGGAACTCTATGGCCTGTTATGTAACCGCTACTATAAATAGCTCTACGCGCTATTTTCGTCAGATTGCTTTCTGCTATTCCGTGCTATACAAACGCTTTGCTCTGTCTCTTCGTTTTTCCTTTGTTAAAATATTTATGACGTCGAGTTCTAAATTTACTAGTATTACTAGTTAAATTATTATCGAATATGTGATCTTCGTTTAAAGAAAAATGAGCTATCATTTTAATCGAATAAAGAAGTGAAATTCGTGTGTTTTCAGCTCTGCTTGTTTCCACTCGCAAAGAAAACATCCGAACTCTCGACTGCAAATATCACATATGTATATATGCAGATTTATAAGCCTGTTTGTAGTGCCACGGCATCACTTCTTATCCCTGAAAAAATCTCCCTATAACGCATTTTCCCTTTCGTTCTTTCACAGGGAAACGGGATGGTTGTATGGTTGATTTTTGTGGTTTACCCCATTTGTAACGTGACTAGGAAGACATCCATCCTCTTAGGCAGATAATCTTAAGGGCTTTGATATATTCATTTAGCCTAACCTTTTTCATTTGTCTGTTCTTGCATATAAATCTATATGACTGGGGATATTATATAGCCTAACTCTTTTTGGCCAACTAATCTAGGTCCTACTAATGAACCTCACGACTTCTCGCACAGGCGTGAAATAGTACCAACACAGAAGAAAGGTGAAAATAACCCTTTATTATTTTCAACTATAAGCAAAAAGGCTCATACTTCGTGCTTTACAGTAACACCGACTACTTGCCGTGGAACTTAAGCGTTGTTACACAAATGAGTTCAAGTCTAAAGACATAGTGCTAGACTCGCATCTTACGTTACTACTAAACTAGGTTGACTCGACAGCCTAACAGACGTGATAATTATTCAAATGGCCAAAAGGCGTCTCGGAAATTCGCGTAACAGCAAAGTCAAAACGAAACGGGCGCTGGCTAGCAAAAACACGCTTTGAATGAACTTCGAGATTCACCCGTTTAAATACTCACATAGCTTAACTTTAAATTCGTATCCTGGCGAGAAAATGCGTGGGGAAGTTGAGGAGTTCAGGTAAGATAACAAAAATTTGAATAATTGGTTATTTGAACTAAGGGAAGCAATACAATATAATTTCACTAATTCTAATAAATGCTTCGTTAAAAATCTTACTTATGTTTTGTTCAGGTCAAGACTTAGTTTGCTTGAATGGAAATGTTAACATAATAAATGCTGTGGTCATCGTAAATGAATATAATCCGCCGTACCTTGTGAAAAACCCTCAGATTTTAAGAAAGGCTTGTGCTTTGCAAGACATTAAGGAAGCCTACTTGTAAAGCAGATCTTTGCTCCTGTATACACAGCTGAGTTGATTCATGTAAAAAAAACACTCTTCATTAAATATTATTCTAAGAACCTACTCGCAAAAACTACATGAATTTAATGAACATAAATTATGCTGCATATATCGTACACTTTCTACAAATTAAGAAACTGATTTGCATCTGGCGGTTGTGTGGCTTCATATTTAGGCGTTCATTTTGGCTGTGAAATATACGCAAAAGACGGGAATTTGAGGGATATTTCACTAAAGAAATGGATTCATAAAAAAAAAACAAATTTAAAAACAGATGAGCGATTGCAGTTTTGAAACTGTTAAAAAATTTTTATAT
Source organism: Stegodyphus mimosarum (assembly GCA_000611955.2). NCBI lineage: Eukaryota > Metazoa > Arthropoda > Arachnida > Araneae > Eresidae > Stegodyphus > Stegodyphus mimosarum. The sequence goes on along the minus strand of KK116723.1, from coordinate 647,824 downwards.
GTAATTCAAATGATGGAACGGACTACGAAGGTGGTTTTAAGCGTCTGTTTATAGGGTGATTTATAGTGTTACGTTAAATGTCCACCAGTACTCATTAAACTGAATTTTATGTTTGTTACATGTATAAAAATAAAGTATTCTATTACAAAACGAAGTACGCGACTCCGCTTCGAAAAAAATAACAGTTAATTTTCCGCAGTGTCGCAGGAAAATAAATATTAAAAGATCCATTTGAGATAAAAAGAGTAGCACGAAAAACAGATCCATTTCATATAACTTCTGCTACAAAATAGTGTGATTAATAACAGAGCAATAGTTGAAGGTTTTGATAATTGCTAAAACGTTAATGACCAGATATATAAACAAATTGTGAAAAAATGTACAAAATACAAGTGATTAATATCTATTAAGGGAAAGATAATGTCAAAAAGCAATTTATTTGAGACAGCTATAATTGGAAGATAGATAATGGCGCATTTCTTACAAAGATTGAAATGAAACTATTGCTATTTAGCAAAATTAAAAATTTTAATCATGTCATTTAATAGTTTTCGCTAATGTATGTAAATCTTATTGTACTAAATTACTTCTTGATTACATGAACAATGATAGCTTGGATTAAAAGAAATTTGAACTAAAAAACATAAATATAAATTTGTTGTGGGGTATTAAAAATTTAATATTACTGTTAACAAAGCGAAATTTGCGGACATATCATGCATTCCTAAATTTCATAAAAATCTAACGAAATTCCTAATTATTATTGCTAGTGGAGTAAAAATAAATAGGATTGTGTAAAATACAGCAAACATTTCTTGAAGAGTCACAGCAAGCGCATACAGATTGTAAGGTATTTCTCCCGCCTTCTTGGCCTGCCTTCGTTGTGTAGTGATCAGCGCGCTCTAAGCGTATTCAAGAGGCCCGTGGTTCGAATCCTGCCGAGGCCATTGCTTATTTTTCGGATCTCCCGTTTCTCAATAACCAAATGTCTCAACAGTGGCGCCCGAACAAAAAAAAGGTGGCGATTGGGGCCCCTAATACCCAGTCGCCCTTTAAAAGGGGGAGTATGTGAGGTATTTCTCTCGCATGCATGTATTTCTTCTTGGCATGCATTCGGGTTGTAGTGGTCAGCACGCTCGACGCGTATTCGAAAGATCCGTAGTTCGAATCCCGGCGAGGGCACGGCTTATTTTTCAGATCTCCTGCTTCTCAATAACCTAATGTCTCAACAGTGGCGCCCGAACCCAAAACAGGTGGTGGATGATGAGTCTCCACCACTAGGTTTTGGCGATTGGGGCCCCTAATCCCCAGTCGCCCTTTAAAAGGGGGATGGGTATGTAAGGTATTTCTCCTGCCTTCTTGGTATGTCTTCGTGGTGTAGTGGTCAGCACGCTTGACGCGTATTCGAGAAGTCCGTGGTTCGAGTCCCGAGGAGAGCATTTTTTGGATCTACTGCTTCTAATAACCTAATGTCTCTACACATGGACTGTCAATTATCGGGGTGCGGATTATCCTATTTGCCAATTATCCGTGCGTGGGGTTGGCCGAGCGCGCACTCTCAACTGTGTGCGTGAGAGTGAATAAGAAATAAAGTAGACACACACGTAAATTTGAGCACAGAAAAAGATTTTTCTTAGTGTAGAAATCAGAGATTTATCTAACTGTGAAGTTGAAGTAATAACAGAAGTTATTGCTATAACATATTTTTAAAAGGTTTTTGTCACACAACTTCAATTGTATGCCATAAAAATTAGAATGTAAAATTCTTCGAAAACGTCGATCGCGGAAAATCGAGTAAATAATTCGATAGCTGGTCGACTGAGCCGGACCTTCCATGTTTGAGTGATGCGGATATCGTTTCAAATGTCACAAGAATAGAAGAGTCGGCGAGTTATACTGAAAATAGAAGCGAAAAAGATCCTGACAATTCCTTACATCAGTTCCGAAACAGCAATGTTGAGCCACTGTTGGACTGCTCCGACGAAAGAGGATTCGAATAAAATAAAAGTATTTTCTAAAAATACGCAGTGATATCCGACAGATATCTAAATGTTCTTAGAAACAAAGTAATTACAGATTTGCTGTAAGAAATGCATTCAGTATGCATGAAAATTGCAATATGGATTATCCGTGTTTTTCAGTTTTTCGTGACCTGCTTCCTCGGCATCAGCCGTCATGATCGAGACTAAACTGTGTAATGTCTGTTTACTTAATTTTCCGAATAGCTGAAGTAGGTGTAGGAACCAGACAGGAGAAGGGTTAAAATAATCCTTTATTTAACTCTTTCAAAATTCAAAATGTGTCGATTTGACGCTAACAGACTACGCCTCGCTCGAGCGGTAACTCAACTAACAAGAATTAAACTTAAAATTCTAAGATATTGACACAAAAGTAGACTTTTGCCCAAGGCTCGGATAATCCTGTTACCTAAACTACATCCAAGTCTTCGTGGTAGCAAAGTAAAAGCAGTTACGTCACTTTAACCAGCAATAAATACAGAAACAGAAGCTCACGCTACAAAGGTACAGTGCTTTCCCACTCTTACTTTTCCTTCTAGAGCTCAGTACTCCTAATGGTAGAATTTACATTCCTTCACGCGCGCTACCAAATTTAAAATTCTGGCATTGACAATTAGGGGAATGAAGGCTTATAGGAAAAAAGCATAAACTTAACTGGTTAATGAAAATAAATATAAATCCTTACAAGTATATTTCAGTTTTGATTAAGAAGGAACTAGGACTGTGCATTAAAATTAATTATAAGTAAATTTAAGATTATACGTAATGAAATTCTGTAGGATTAAAACACACTGCTATTAAATGGATTTAAGTTTCAAACGCGAACATGTTACTTTGATAATATTATTTCATGGCTTCGCATTAACATAATAAATATACTTCGCATATTCAACATTCGATTTTAATAATGAAAAAAATCTAACCTTTAAATATTATTTTAGTAACCTTTAGATATTGTGAAACTTTTTGTTCAGTGTTCGTTACTAATAGTTAGAAGGGATTTTAGATACTTAGAACTTACTGTTTGAAAGGATCTTCGAAACGATTTTTTTTCCTTTGGTCTAACAAATTGCTCATTTAAAGCAATAGGCGACAAAGTTTTAAACATAGTTCTTTGGAGCTGAAATTTGTTCCCCTAACCGCATCACTTGTTCTGAATAAAGCAGCCCCCCCCTAAAGCGTTCTTAACATTCCATGTTGCTTGGGACTAAAGCCTTAAATGAGAAGCAAAGTAAACGGTGTCAAAATAAAAAGAGAAAATTATTCTACATGGGTTGTAACTGAGACCACGTAATGAACTTTCCTTGCTTTACGAGGCGCAAAATAGTCAGCAACAGTGGAAGGGGATTTTATCGTGCTTTACCTAATTAAGAAAAGCCCAGCGCTTTGTGTGTTTAACGCTTTCTGTTGTGGGTGATAAAATTCCCGAGATCAGTCAACGGCAACCTAACTGCATTTTAAATTTTTGTTCTGTACGAGAACACTTTTTCAAGTACTCTGAAGCGATCTGAAAAAGAAATTTTTGTTATGTATCTTACTTTTATGCCGGTATTCTTAATTTTTATGTTTTTAAAAAAAAGCTGAAATAGGATTACGATTAATGGCGATTATTACGATTAATAAAATAGGATTACGATTATGTTTCAAACAAATATTTCAGATATCGTTGTACACATGAATATCTTAATCGCTGTTAAAGTAAGCAGTTACTATACTCGAAATCATACAGAGGCTGTTCGCACATTTTTTTGACGATTTTGGTAAGAGGTAATAAAAAATCGTTTGTTGCAAAAGAAGTAATTGCAATTGTACTATGTTTTTAAAAGTCAAAATTATCGTCTGTGGCTTGAAAGTTTGGTTTTTATTCAAAATGGCGAATTGAACAAAGCAGTGGTCCGAAAGCTACATTGACGCTCTTTCCGAAGAGAAATATGCATACTCGTTATCCAAAAACGATGTGAGAGTCATGGTTTTGTGATATCTAAAGCGTCGATAGGTAATATCATCAACAAGAAAGGAAACAAACGTCCAATTGGAGCCTCCAGTGGGACGAAAATTCCAAACAAGTAGCAAAGAAAAAACGGACATCTTTCACTATTGCAAAGGTAAGTTGTTTAATGTTAAAAGAAAATCCCCTAGTCAAAGAACGGTTTGCAAAATCATTAAAGTGCTCGGCGTCCACTGTAAACAAAATGATAAACGTTGATTTAAATCTTAAGAAAGCGAAAACACGCAATGTGCATCGGCTTCTTCCAAAGCATATCGCTTGACGCAAAACACGCTGCAGAATTCTATATGAGAAACACTTATCCAAAGGAAAATGGAAAACAATTGTAGCAATAGTTGAAGCATGGGTGTATTCAAATAAATGTAACAAAAAAAGAACCATTTATTATCATAAAAGGGGAGAAAAAAATTTAAGTACATGGTTCAAAGAATCGAAAGAAAATTTTTCTGAGGGATTCATGATTGTTGCTGGTTTTTCTTATCATAGGAACATATTTTATCGCCAATTTTTCTAAAGGAAATACCATCGCTTTACCCACAGTGCCATCCATCTGTGAGACTCCATCAGGACAGCAGTCACACATCAAAATCCACTGTAAATTTCCTAAAAGAAATGGAACAAAAAACTGGTATCGAGGCCATACCCTTCACTGATATCCCTACTAAATCTTCCGATGGATTTTTGTGCTTTCGGACTTTTAAAAACTGCATTAATCAAACGTTGTCCCCAAACCCTAACGGGACTCTGAAAAGCTGTTCGGGAGGAATGGGATAGAATACCTCTTCTGACACTTCAAAAGGCATTATTATCCTGGAAACTGCGGTGTCGAAAGATTGTTCAGAATAAGGGATGTCAAATAGAACATTTAAAACAGAAGAACTTTATGTAATTTAGCTTTGTGAATACAATATACATGTCTAAAAAATGTGCGAACAGCCTCTGTAACATAATGCAAGTAAATATCACGAGATCTAAGCTTTGGAGCTGTCTATCACGAGTCTCTAGAACATTAACTGATGAAATTATTAGTGTATTCGCATTAGAGTCACAGCAGGGTATTAGAGTCACAGTATAATATTGAAAGAGTCTCCTTCATTCCTGCATGTGCTCACTACGGAACTCAGTTAAAAGTTCGTAGAAATTAAAAGTAAGTCCTCCAGGCCTCAAAAGTATAATTTTCTTGACGGACAGGTGTTATAAAATATTTGTACGGTGATAAATTAGATTTGGATTGAATGATTAAAGAATATGAATCAAAATGAATGTGAGCGCAATAACCCATAAATACTTGAGAGAACTGTAATGATAAAATGTGTGATCTGGAAAAAAAAATGCAAATAAAATAACTTACCTCAAAGACAACAGATACTACCGAATCAAATTGGATTTATTAATTGTCTTGGTTACTGAATTAATTATTGAAAAAATAAAATCATATGCCAGATAAATAACACCTCAGAATTAGAAGAATAGCACGAGTGACGCGAAGAGTATGCCAGATATATTATCATCTCGGAATCAGAAGAATAGCACGAATGATGCATCATTTATGGGTTGAATCACTAAAACGAAATATGACCATCTTTTTACATCGACGCGAACGAAGTCTCTTCAAGAAGAAATGTTCATGATTTAGATTGCAGATGTTCAGAGTCCTTGAAATTGCACGATATTAGAGAAATTACTGCTCTGGTTGTGAAATTCAGATCTTAAAAAGAAAACACTTGCACATATGTCTCTACCGATACGAATAAGTGTAACGAAACATTTATCAAAATAGTTCTCCAGAATGATGTCTAGTTGATGAAAGCAACAAATATGTCGAATCTTCTTCATGTCATCTCATTCAAGAAGAAATGGATCTTCAGGTATTTGCGTAAAACATGGAACTCAAAAAATGGCGAAGTCACGAAAAAAATAAAATTAACATCTCGGCTAGGCGAGGACAGCCCAACTAGGGGCGTCCTACCTCTACGAAAGGCAGCAGCAGAAGACGGAGAAAATCGGTTTTCACATTCAAATTCGCCTTGTCATCCAGCTTCGGTTTTAGTTAGAATCTCACGCTGCATAATGTGGAGGCTTGCTTGCACAACAGGATGAAGAAGAGATACGAGGCAAGAGCCACCGAACATCAATTCCAGGAAAACGACAAGGTATGGCTGTGGAATCCGAGTCGTCACAAGGGTGTTTCTCCCAAACTGCAGTCGCATTGGAAAGGTCCCTATACAGTCCTCAACAGACTGAAAGACGTCGTGATGCGAATCCGTAAGTCCCCCAATTCCAAACCTAAGGTCGTTCATTATGACAGATTTGCCCATAAACATAAGCTTAGTTTAATAACATAAGCTTATAAGTTTAGTTTAATAAGACATAACATAAGCTTAGTTTAATGAGACATAAGCTTAGTCTAATAAGAATATTAATGTATTTAACTTTGTAACCGTCAGCATTTTTACAGATAGCCAGTAATAAAAAAGCTTGAAAACAACAGTGTAGATATTATAACAATCATACCTAACACCAAAATCAAAACCACGTACATAGTATAATTTCACTGTCTTTTTTTATATTTTTCTGGTATCTTCCCAAACTTCTGGTCATAGTACAAGGTATTTCTCCCGCCTTCTTAGCATGCCTTCGTGGTGTAATAGTCAGTACACTCGGCGCGTATTCGAGAGGTCCAGGGTTCGAGTCCCGACGAGGGCATTGCTCATTTTTCACGTCTGCAGTATCAAAACGACTAATGTCTCTACAATAGTTTTGTTACTTAGATAAATTGTTTATAATCAATTCATTTTCCATGCATTTTTATCTAGTTATCACTAACGATTTATCTTGCTTTTCATATAATACAAATTCAGAGAAGGAAAGAAAAACCTTAAACCTTCGAACCCCATTGGAGACTCATTGTTAAAGCGTAAAGCGCCATCTGTCTAAAGAAACCTGTGTGCATACCGGCCATAGTCTGTTGTATTTCAAATTCTGTGGAATATAAATTCATTGAAAGTATTTTTAAATAAAAATGTGGTGCGGCACTAAGTGAGTAAGGTTATTTTTACATCATACTATTTCCTTTAGATAACATGAGGTGTCGACCTCTACTGCTTTTTACTTCGACGGAATGCGAACTAAATTAATGCTGAACTGTTTGAATGCAAAAACGAAAACAAAAATGAGTGTTCTGAAATATTGAAGTAAGGAGAAGTAAGCGTCTCAAAGCAATAGCAAGATCTTCGGTTAATGTATTACTGTATTTTAAGGGTTTTAAAAGATTGACTTCTGAAATTTATAAACCTTAATTCAAATGCAATTAGAATTCTTCCTGCTACAAAAATCGTGAAGAATTTTCAACGAACAATAAAACTGTGTTGACGAACTTTAATGTTCTATATAACGATAGAAGTTTTCCATGAATTTTAATATAGTTTCCCAAAAATACTTAAAAGTATGTTTGAAATTTCTTTTTTGTGTTGGTTCTGACTGGAAGATCTGTAGGCATTTACCTCGTTACAATAAAACTCCAAACTTTATGCAAAGGATTTGCGTAGTTTTATTCCTCGATGAAGTACAAAATTTCGACAAAGTTATAAGGTATTTCTCCCACCTTCTTCGCATGCCTTCGTGGTGTAGTGGTTAGCACTCTCGACGCGTAACCGAAAGGTCCGTGGTTTGATTCCCGGCGAAGGCGTTACTCATTTTTCCTGACTTCTGCTTCTAAGAACCTAATGTCTTTACACTGGCGCCCGAACTAAAAAGGTGGTAAATGATGATTCTCCACCACCAGGATTTGGCGATTGGATCCTCCAAAACCCCAGTCGCCCTTTAAAAGGGGGAGTATATATGGTATTTCTCCAGCCTTCTTCACATGCCTCTGTGGTGTAGTGGTCAGGGCGCTCGACGCGTAACCGAGTGGTCCGTGGTTCGATTCCCAGCAAAGGCGTTGCTCATTTTTCATGTCTGCTGCTTTGAAATAACCTAATCTCTCTACAAAGTTTTTGTGTTTTATTTATGTTCTAAACTTCATTTACGTCTTCCTTATCTTTTATAATATAAATATTATTATCTCATTTATAGCCTTTTGCAATCTTCTCTCAATAAATTTATCATTATTTACTAGCATTCCAAATGGTTTTGTGTGCCTCTCATTCTTAGGAGTTTTACACAAACTATTTTATTTCTGTAAATATTTATTTTCGTGTGAAACGTAGATTTTTATCTGAACTCATACAGAAAATCCCAGTTTAGTAGGTTCGATCTAAATTTTTTTAATTAGACGACGGTGCAGAAGATATATGTTTCTATTAGAAACTATTATCCAAATGATCAGTCTAGATTATTTTTGAAATTAATAATATGCTCTAAATATTATGTATATGAAAACAAGAATACGCGCGGTCAGACACACATAAGTTGTTTTTGAAAGCTGTAGTGACACACAAAACTAAAACAAATAATAATAATTCTGCAGCTTCCTAAAAAGCAATAGGCTTGCGAAAATGTCAGTAAGTGCTAAAGCCTTAATACTTTCTGTCTGTTACCTCAGGCAGTTTCAGAAGACAGACATATTGATTACATTCATTATCTTGTTTTATTCCATCATCCACGCCGTCCAGCGATCAACCCAAATTGATCCATCACGGATTTCCTTAGATCAAGTATCTGTATAAGGGTGGAATGTTTGCTTCGAAGAAATTTCAGTGAAGTAAATATATGCTACTTTTTATTTCCTTGTACGATTCAAATGAAGTATCGTAATCACGAAAAATTTCGGATAGCATATTTCAATGGAAATATCCATTTTGACCGTTTTCAAATCCATTTGGAAGATTTGTTTCATGATGTCTATAGGTACGGACGGAATGAAGACTCGATTTTTGAAAACGAGTTGTAAAATACATTTAAAATACATTCAAAAGGGATTTTTTGTGGCGTCTGTACGTACGTATATATCTCGCATAAATCAAAAATGATTATCCGTAGTCGAACGTCTAAGTTCTGTTTATGGGACTGCTATAACATCTAGTTGTGCATCTCATTTTTTTATTGCAATCAGCACAGCCATCCCCGTTAGCCGGCCTTTACTTTTGCAGTTGTTGGTCGTAGTCATACACTTCCAGTTACAGACAGATGTATTTTAAATGAGGATTATATTTATTTTCGGCAATGTCAAATTTAAAAACAAAATTCGACAAATAAGGAAATCTAACTTTCAATGCGACTCCCGGCTTCTATACTCATATTTGGTAAAGTTTCATACACGTTATAAAAAAATACATTCATAGGAAGATTGACTCCCGTACGAGAAAATGTGACCAGGATATTTAATTTTACGATCTGCAATTTTTATGCCATTTTTAATTTCTTTGAGGCATCGGTTAATTTAGAATAATTGAAAGACATAAGTTTAAACGAAGTTGTAAGGTTTTAGTTAAACTAACAAAGTTTTATTTTAATTTATTCCTTTTCTATCAGTTCTCATTTTCAACTTCCCGTTAGAAGAAGCGCGCGTTTTCAGCTTTATGCTAATTTGAGGTGGAGCCAAAGTTATATTTAAACGAAAGGTAGAAACCTTTCAGTGTGAGAGAGCTTTTAGTCTCAGACCACGATCATTCTATTCGACGTTCTCCTGACTAGCTAGCATTTAAATTCTAAGCCATAGTGCTTTTACGTGATTGCGTATTGAAATAATTCCAAGTGCTTCAGTATTAGTAAATCTTGCTACGCACCAACTACCAGTTTAGAGGCCAACCTCGCGTTATAGCTCTGCGAGCAACGACTATTTAATTTCTATTTACTTTTAGTTTAAATTTGATTGTTCATTTTAGACCCAAGTGTGGTCTTTACTTTCTGTATCCCTCCCGAGTTGGGAAGTGATTGTACATAATAGTGATTTAATAAAAGAGGATTTTAAATCCCTTTCAAGTGCAGTTATTCTCCAACTTAATCACAGTATCTGACCACAGAACATAGCTGCATTCAGCTCCCTGTTTAAGATCAGGACTTTAAGCTGTTCACGAAGATGTTTACCAAGAATATGCACCGAACACTCAGTCCTGACAAAGTGCAGTTAAAAATGTGCATAATAAGGCGTACAAGGAATTAATGCGGTGTCCACATCTGATTTTTGTGTGTAATGTAAAACCTTTTTTAAATAATATCAGATTAATAAAAAAAATTTTTTTTAATAAATTACAATTTTAAATAAATTTACATTATGTCCAAAGGGGCATTTTTTAACGTTTTGTGTGTTACCTTTATTTATTAACTATCACGTTCTTCGCATTTAAACCATAAAATTTAATTCAACAATAATATCGGAAAATAATTTCAAAATGAGCATATTTTTAGAATATCCGAGACACAGTCTCGCACGCTGGAGATAAAAATATTTTTTTCTTAGTGTTGCCATTCCTCGCTTGGAAATCGTTGCGTTCCTCAATAAAAAATTTAATGTCTGACAAAATATGAAATAGATAATAAAATAAATTCCAAATTCCAAATCAGGGCTTCCAGATGCCCATATTTGGTGGAGGATAACGTTATTCAAAATCTGATGTCTCTAGACACCGTTGTTTTATCACAATACGAGAAACATACATACATTTATGCAGATTCTTCATTATTTAATTTCTTTAAATATAATACAGGGCTGTAATATTTAGTAGCAACGGTTTGAAAAGTGAATTGACGTAAAATGCCAAAATGAAATTAATAGCCCTTCTGGGCTAATTATCGCACACACGTTAGAATAAATACGCACTATTATCCTAATTTCGTTAATTTTGGATATGTATAAATTTAGTTTCGTTCGTTCGGCTACTGTTATCCTAATTTCGTACGTTCCTAAGTTTGGAATCAAGAAGATTTTGTTCGGGTTTAGTGAAACATGACATATTCTCACGAACAGTTTAAACGTACAGTTTCAAAGAATAAGCACTGCTGAAAAATCAGATGACCATTAAAATGTATAAGATATTTATGTATATAATTGAGTATTCACAATGTTTTCTAGAAATGGAAAATTCTGTATCTCGTATAAAGTAACTATTTTAGAGACTTTAGCTTTGCATATAAAAATGTTATTTGCATAAAAATGTGATGTGTTAAATTCTCGAGACATATACAAACTTGATATTAATTTTTGTTAGAAGGTGAATTAACTATGCATATTTCCGAGTTCATTTCCAAAGCTAATTAATATCTAGATACGATATGCATATAGCAAAGACACTCTAAATTAGTAGTTTCCAAAATGTGCTGCAATTCAATGTTTTTTTTTCTGGAAGAAACTTGTTTATGGAAAGTAAAGATTAATTGTGATGTTTAAAGTACTTAAATGTGATATCTAAATGCATCTCTTTTAATTTTTAAACAAGTTTGATCAAGCTCATTCCTTATCATAAATAATTATACTAACCAACTTCGCGAAGAACCATATTTGTTTACGTGCTGTGCAATTATTTCTTATAAATATTTAAGAATTTTTATTTATTCATGTCCAGAGAATAATCTAGTAATTCAAGTCTAGAGAAAATATGAAAATTGTATGACGGAGGGCAATGGTTAGAATTTATTCATATTAACAAAATGTTTTAAATTGGGAAAAGACTAAAAGGAACGAAGCGAAAATTTGAAATGCAGTAAAACAACAAAATACACTCATGTCCATAAATTAAGGATAATTCGGAGTCACGCGGAAATCGAACTCTGAAATAAATATATCACCTGTAAAATCACTACACACATCTTCAAGAATCATATGCAAATTTCAGGAAGTAACCATATGACACCGCTGGTACGTCACAATGACGAGAGTGTAAGAGAGAGAGATATAAGGAATACAGGCAAAGAAGTAAAATTGTTCGCAGGCGTTTATAAGCATTTCAGTGCAATAACCGAAAAGTTATGACACAAAGGACGCATCTGGATGATTTTTTACGTGGTAGAATTATCGGCCGTCTGGAATGTGGGCGTACCCAACTGGAAGTATCAGACAAACTTGGAATTGCCCAGAGTGTCATCTCCAGGCTTTGGCAACGATTCCAAGATGATGGTAATGTGAGTAGACGTTACAGCACAGGTCGCCCCAGAGTTACAACGCCGAATGCGGACCGGTATTTGGCAGTTACTGCCAACAGAAACAGGCGGAGCACAGCCTCAGACCTGTCTCGTCAGCTCTCTTCAGCCACTGGTACGACAATTTCGAGGCAGACCGTGTACAGACGCTTAGGGCAGATTGGTCTATATGCTCGTAGACCTGTCAGATGCGTTCCACTTACTGCAACTCACTGTTTCCTCCGGTTAGCCTGTAGTAGACAGCATGCATTGTGGACACCGCAACAGTGGGCTTGTGTGATGTTTTCTGGCGAGTCCAGGTATAGCCTGCACTCTGATTCTCCCTGGACTTTCATATGGAGAGCTCCAGGTACCCGTTACCACAAAGAAAATATCATTGAACGACACCGTTACGGTGGTGCAGGACTGTTCGTTTCGGGTGGAATTATTCTGGGTTCCAGAACTGACCTGCATGTTCAAATTGGAACCATAACAAGCTAAATATATAGGGACGTCATTCTGGAATAACATGTACGTTTGTTTTGGGGCGCCATGGGTGCACAATTTGTGTTTATGTATGACAACGCCCGTCCTCACCGTGCAAACATGGTAAGCGAATGCCTTCAATCGGAGGATATCACCCGTATGGACTGCCCAGCATTCTCGCCGGACTTGAATCCAGTAGAGTACGTGTGGGACATGCTTGGTCGACGAGTTGCAGCCCGTCAACCTCCTCCTACATGTCTATCGGAACTTCGGAGAGGATTGCTTTTTGAATGGTGTAATATTCCCCAAGATCAGATTCATTGATATTCAGCATGCCTAGGCGTTGTACGGACTGTATTGCATCGTCTGGGAGACATACAATGTATTAACAATCATACCAACCATGTAATATTGTTTTTTTTTGTAAATAGTGTTTTTGTAATTTGCTCCAGGGAGAAAAAATCGCTAATTTTTTTAATGATATCAAACATATAGCATCTTGTTTTGTTCTTTACCTTTTGTTTAATAAATAAACTTTACAAATAAGTCAAATTTGTTTTGCTTCTAACTCTTCCTTTGCCTGATTTTGCATTATCCTTAATTTATGGACATGAGTGTAAAATGAATATTATAAGAAAACAATCAGGGTAATGTTCCTATAATCAGAAGAGTCGCACGAAGTAAAAAACAAATGCAGCAATAATGGTAATAAAGTGTTAATAATAAGAAGAAAATTAGCATGGAACATTCAATCTTGCATTCAGTAAAAACGAATTCATGTAAACTCGAAGTGTTTGGAGTTCCAATTGGAGAATAGTTTGATAGTCACTGTAAGAACTATTAGAAAAATGCTTTTAAAATGGATGAAATAAAATGCACTGGTTATCATTAATTAATGAAAAATCTCAAAAATGACAGTTACTCAAAAAGTTACAAGTAGAATTTAAGGAAACTGAACCACAATATACAACACGTAGTAAGGTATAAAATAACATGAAAAGAAAATAAAAGACAATAATGATGTTATAGAAATTAGCATATATATAAAATGAACATATTGGATTTGTTTTTATAGTTTTGTATAGGAAAAATGCATTTAACATGGAGTTCTCTCTCCGTTAGAAGCAATACAACACACCGGTCGGCTTACATGGACTAATCGGATATTGTCCGGATCCCGCAACTGTTTAATTGGAGTTCATTACGATATTACATACGCTGAAGGAGACCTTAAACTATACATTTTGCATATTGCTAAACAGATAATAACAAAAATATAAACACTAATTAAATTAAATTTCACAAATAATTATAAATGCTGAAACAGATATTAAATATTAATGCAGATATTATACAGATACACAGATGCTAAATACACTGTTACATACTACACAGATATTACGCAGATATACAGATACTAAATACACTATTACACGTATATTAAATACGAATACACTAATCCAAGTCTTTACATAAATTCACAAATACTAAATACGCGACTCCATATTGCACTGGTATTAAATATTGAAACAGATACACAGATAATATTTTATACTGATAAACAGCTACTATATACACTACTACTTGCTTCACAGATACTAAATGCGAATTCAGCCTCAGATTCTAATTACTAATAAAAGACATTATGCAGATATACAGATACGATAAATGGGGAAAGAACGCAGATATACAAATACAATAAATGACGAAAGAACGCAGATATACAGATACAATAAATGACGAAAGAACGCAGGTATACAGATACTAATTACACTATTAACGCAAATATAAAATACGAATCACAAATATTAAACTGCACTACGTAAACTATTGTTCTGTTTCCAACACGGCACCAATGTTCTATTTCCTTTGTTCTGTTTGGTCACTGGCTAATGATCCGTACCTGATAAGTACCAAATTATGTTAAAAATAAATTGCTTTCCAAAGTTTGTTCAATATGATTAGTAATTCCTTAATGAGTGGATCGTATAGTGGTATTCTGAGTAAATGCGTTTGTTTTACACCCGGGAACGGCCGTTGGAAAATGGCTTTCAATGGTTATCAAGCTCCCTGTCAATTAAAAGAATTCATTCCAAGTTTATGACATCATAATCAATGATATACCAAATATAGTCTCCAATATATCTAACATACCTTAACAAAAATAAAGGAAACACCAAATAAAAGAAAGAAATCACTTAATCTCTAAAGGATTATCATTTATTCCGTTACCTTAAATTCTAACATATCAATTACAAGGAAAATAAGCAAATCAATCTGATCACATTTATTTTTATCTCTATTTTTATCTCCCGGGAGGAAAGGAAAGGAAGAAAAATAACCTTTTGTTTTTAATTACATAATTAAACCTTTATCAATACCAAAATTTTACATACATTACTCTCAAAGTATTGGCCAAGAGTTACAAAATGTTATCGCACTTGGCCAGAAGATTGATGAGGTCAACGAAAGAAATGGATTGTCAGAGTCCTTGACAGTCTAATCATAACGGGCGCGATTTCTCAAAAGGGATATAAAATGGGGGAGAATTAAGAAAAAAAACTTATCTTAAATTACAGCATCACCCTGAGGCTTGGTCTCAGCAGGATACGGGTCCCTGGCACATCTCTTCCTTCGGCCCTCCGCTGGAATTCTCAGTAGAACACAACCAGGGTTCACGGCTCATCGGATTACCTTCCGAACACTCCTCGAACTGGCAGCAGGTGGTCAGGTTTGATAGCTCAAGAGGACGATTCCTTTATTCTGAAGTGCAGACATTCGGTGGACCCACGGACGAGACAAGCGCCGCAATCAAATCAGGGGCTACCGCGAAGTAAGAAACCCAGCAAGGAAAATTCTAAAAACTTTCAGCCATAACTCCAAGCTTTTGAGCTCCCTTCTACTCGCTCAAAAATATACACTTCAAGAAACAGTAGACAGGTGACAAGCGTCTCAAAAATTCTTCCTTCCGCCTTGGGGTTTCAGTCAAAAGTCACGAACAATCAAAAATACTGGCTCCCGTTAACTAGTAGTCTCACATCTCAAAGTCGTTACTCCTCCTTCGGAGTTCCAGTAAAAAGTCACGAACATTCAAAATTCTTCCCTCAGCTCTCCCAAAAATATGGGCTGCCAGGAAACCAGGATTTCGCTCACTTTCAAGCCCAAAAATTCCAATTTTTCACCAAAACTGACGAAACAGTCAACTGCGCATGCGCGACCAGCCAAGATTCCGGTCAGAACGGTCTCTTTTCTTCGAAAATGTCCATTATCCTACCTAGAACGTGAAAACAGCAACCCTTTAAATCTTCTCACGTACACCCTTTTCCCACGACAACGAAAACAAAGAAAATCTTCTAGAACATTCTAAGATGATTCATCCTTACCCGAACAACAATGACACTGCAAAACTTCGTTCCTCACCAATCTTTCCATCCAAGAACAAACGCCATAATTAAATACAAGGATATAATATTGAAGCATTATATATATATATATATTTCAAACAAAAATATAAATATTACCAAACTAAAATATTAATACCTTAATTAGTAATTTAGATAATTAAATAAGATTCTGATTTTTCTAAATGAAGGAAATAATTAATTTTTTTTTTTTTTTTTTTGAATTTGCAGACAATCATCAACACAACATTTCCTACATAACACTATGCAGATATTAAACATACTACCCAGATTTTTAATGAAGACACAGATGCTACTTACTAATACAACACAGCACACAGATACATAAAGCCTAAATACATTACTATATACTACACAGATACAAAATACTGATACGGAAATTATACTTTGCATAATGCCGATGTTACGGAAATATACAGATATGGCATAATATACAGATGTATAACTATATTACAGATGTATAGATACTGCATAGACAGGTCAATAAATAATCCATAATAAACTGGTGCACGGACAACACACACAGCGGTACAGTAAACTGGTGCACATACAACACATACAGCGATATGTGATGCTGTCAGTTATGCGGTTTATGAGATCCGTAGAAACTGAGAGCCATTGCTCTTGCAAAGTATGAAGCTGTAAGTAGTTGCAAGCGTGGCAAGGGTCTGAAGAGGAGAACTGAGAGCAGCTATACGTCTTCCTATGTATCCTAATTATACTCAATAGGATTCAGATCCGGTATCGAGCTGGCTACTCCATGCAATGAAATGTTTGCTGGTAAAGTTAACTATCCACGATGCGAGCCCTGTGCAGTCCAGCATTGTAGTCCTGTAGTAGGAAATCATCACCTATTTCTCCGGCATAAGGGCGCACATAAGCATCAAGGATGTCATCTCGACAAGCCTGAGTATTCACGATTCTACGTGGAAAGACACAGAGGTCTGTGCGCCTACCCAAAAAATGCCACCGTGAACACAGACACTGCCGCCTCCGTATGCATGTGTTTCACAAATGTTTGATAGATGACAACGCTTTCCACGTTCTTTCCAAATCAAATAAATATCACTTTGGAGGCTAAACCTGGACTCATCCGTAAAGAGAACAGTTCTCCATTAATCAGCTACCTAGTGGACATGTTTCCGTGCCCACCTCAAACGTTCCCTTTTATGATGTGACGTGTGCGGCATCCAAATGGCTGGTCGCCTTGCGTACGGACATCCTCCGCGAAGCCTTCTAGGCACGGTTGACGTTGACCCAACATTATGGTGGCGTGCAGCAAAGGAATTTTGGGTTGAGTCGGAAATCTTGTGCTATTCCTTCGTGCGAATAACAACAAATATCGGTCATTGGCACTTGTCGTAGCGGTTGGCCTTGCTTGGCTGAGCCTCCTGGATGCCGAATGATATTGTTGCCAAAGAACCACAGGATTCATATTTAGCCATCTGGCTACTTCTGTTCTGCTTCTAGTCTCCAAATAGCTCTCGGCATATGATGCCCGGAGGTCATTGTTAAGAGCTGGCTATTTCAGATTTCTTATATCAATGGCACAGCGAAATTTACAGACTTTCTCTCAAACATGCAATTTTATGCTCATTGTAGATCACGTATTCCGATTGCAGCGCCTTTAATTTGCATATTGCAGCTTTACTCAGTAACGGCATATTCAAATTTTATACGGATTGGCTTAATTTTTTAAAGAGTTATCGCTATTTTTGTGACTTTTCCTTCATAAAGTAAGACTTGAAAATTAGACGAATATGCGCTTTTCTAGAGGAAAGATTGGTCAAACAATGGATATGTGTAAACTTGATGAAAAACGTATTTTTGCTTTGCAATGAAAAAAATCTCCTTCTTTGTAAGGAAAATTGATACTAATATAGTATGAAATATTTGAATAAATCATCTGTTTAAAATATTTTATACTTAAAACTATTAAAAGTCTTTTTTATTCTGTTCTTCTAAGTAGTTTTCTATACATAAAAAGCAAAGAGAAAGCAGTTAAAATGGCAAAATAAAAGGCTTAAGAGATTACTTTGGTACTTTCCCTAAAATATGTATGGAATATATTTTAAATGTGAGCTTTAGCAGAACCACTGAATTAAATTAAGGTACCATCTTTTCTTTAATACAGACAAATAGATTTTTTGAAGCGAGAAGTACGAAAAATCAAATTTGCCTTCGCCTCGGATCGAAACACAAATCTTTCACTTGTTAAAGTATAAGGTATTCTCTCCCTCCTTCCAGCGCCCACCAGCGGCCGAGCGGTAAAGACGCTGAACACTGGTAGTTCGGTCCGAGGTTCGAATCCCGCGAACGGGCTGGCTGCATGGGCGTTTTCGTGGTTTTCCCCATGTGTAACGTGTATACTAGCCAGTTTCCCTTAGAAAGTCCTCCACGAAAGCATCCCTCCCTTTAGTCAGATAGCCCTCGTGTGCTTTGCCATAATTGAATAACATAACCCTCCTTCCAGCATGGTTTCGTGTTGTAACGGTACCACACTCGGCGCGTATTCGAGAGGTCCAGGTTCGAGTCTCGGAGAGGGCAATGGTCATTTTTCATGTCTCCTGCTTCAAATGACACAATGACTCTATAGTGGGGCCCTAAGGAAAAAGGTGGTTGACGATTATTGGTCACCACCAGGATTTGGGGATTGGGTCCTCTAATTCCCAGTTGCCATTTAAAAGGGGGAGTATATAAGGTATTTTCTCTCTCCTTTTAGCATGCCTTCGTGGTATAACGGCACACATTGCACGGTGCATTACGGATTTCAAGTTTGTCAAGGATGTCAAAAAACGTCAGTTTACACAAGAACGTGTCATTAGCCGGCACTTTCGTAATGTGTGGCCTCCCCGATCCCAAAACCTCAATCCATGCGATTTGGGGATTTCGAGACATTTCAAACATCTAAGTCGTGACAATCCAAAAACTTTACCTGATCTTGAAGCCAGCATTTCACGGCACGTGTTGAACATTTCCTAGCACACACTTCCGTCAACTGTGTAACACGCCATCTTGCGATTTCAGATGGTAGCTAAAAATGATGGCCATTATGTGGAACATAGTTTTTTTATTAAATTCTAAAACTATTGTAAAGGTGTGCCTAAATGTATAATTTATTAATTTAATACCCTCTGATGACGGTATTTGTAACTAAAATTTTTTTCGCTGAAAGAAATTCTCATCCCTACATTAAATCCACCACAAAATTTAACAATTTTCTAGTCAATGGTTTCGCTTGTAAGAAGCTTTGAAATAGGATTCTTTAATTATTTACACCCTGTATTTTTAAATTGCTCAAACAAACAAAAATGCAAACACAACTAAACGTTATATCTTTAGAAAGCAGGACCCTGAAAATCTTTAGAACTCTAAAAATTATTTAAATTCTGTATTAAAAAAATATTTTCTTTAATTCTATAAATCCTCAATTCTGTAAATTTCATGGCCCAAAATTCTTCTACCAAACTTTGCTAGAAATTTGTATAAATTAATTTTTTTAATTTAAAAAAGCTCAGCTCTATGAAGTAATCTTCCGGCTACAATTAAAAATTTTATTGAAGCAAATGGAAAATTTATTCGAAATATTTGCGACAGAAACGCAAGACTCGAAGCTGAAATGCTAAGCGAAGTAAATGTCAAAGCCAATTTATTTTTATTAAGTAAAGGCATATGAAATCTTTTAATAAATATAAACTCGAATTTTATTTCATACCATTTCTGTAAGTATAGGCATATTGTAGTCAAATGACTTAAAACTCCGAAGTAATACAAAATAACTATTAAATAAACTTTAAAAAGTAAAATTATATCACGAACGTAACTTTGAGAAAGAATTTAATACTCTCATAAGACTTCAAACATGATATGATAGTGTCGAATTGAAATTGTAACTTTCAATATGGTCATTTGCGGAAAGCATAAATTTTCGCAAATATGCATTTGGTGTAATGCTTTAATTTATGAATCGAATTTATTGCTTCCATACGCAGGCTTTAAATTGCTATCTCCATATTGTTACAGCAATGCCAGAAACTTTTGAATGGCGCAGTGGGAAGCAGCGAGTGATAATAAACTTCGTTTCTGAAATTCGTACGCCCTTGTTAATGGTGTCAGTAATAACCATTCTGAGTTCTGTTATTAAGGACTGAATGGAAAAGAGATATTAAGTAGGAATGAAGACTATGTTTTAAAATAATGAGTGGTAGGATTCTAGCCGAAACCTTTTTGGTAACTTCAGGTCTTCAACCTCACGACAAACTTACGGATTGGCCTTAAAATATTTCTCGGGATTTTAAACTCGGGATTGGCCTTAAAATATTTCTATTGACACAAATATCAAGTTTTAAAATGCAATTAAAACGATATTTTACTGATTTGTGCACTTGGTGACATAAAAAAGCAAGCATAAGTTACCTTTCAAAATCTACTAATTGCAGAGTTACACTGAAATTAAATTAAAATATTTCACAAATGCAATGCCTTTTAAAATCTAATAACTAACGCCTTTTAAAACCAACCAAATCGAAATTAATGGCTTTTAAAAACTAAATCTCACCGACTCTAACGCAGAATCATCAAGAATCTCTCCAAAGGGGATTCTCCCCCCCTTTGGCTTGCCCTTAAGGTCTTATGTCTTATGCTTGGTCCCTCTAAGGCTGGAAGTGGTGGCCACTTTTTGGTGGAAGCATCTAATAGGTGAGCCACAGTTACCTCCTATGACGTGCTATGACGTGTCTGACAACTTATGCCTCCTATGACGTGTCTGACAAATACAGTTATGCCTTCTCTAGGATTTGAGACCTGGCCCTTCGGTATTCTAAACACAAAATTTTTGAACTTACTTCTGCGTAAAGCTAAATTAAGTACGATTGATAGTAAATGATGCTATGAAACAAATAAAGTAAAATTAAACAATATCTGATAATGTTTTTTTTATTTTATGAGCATTTTCTGGCAGCGGTGTTTAAAATTTTTATAACGTTTGTAAGGTTTATTATACGTTTACTAACAGTTATCTTAAGTTTTGTATCTTCCCTATCTTATTCTTATTTCAGCTTACAATTTCCTGTCAGAATGTAAATTCAGAAACGCAGATAATGCAAATGAGAAAGAGTACTATTTAAGTCGTGACTTAACTGACTTCAGAAGAGAGACCCTTGGCTACGTCTCTCTTAGCTATTATTACGCTCGGCCATATCTTAGGCCCTTGCTAGGCTTCGCCGATTTAATTAATACTTAGGGGCCAACTAGTTAGATTCTGATAGCTTCGGTTATATCCTTTAGGAGCTTTAGTTAAGCTAATTTTAGTTCAAATTATTAGTATTTTAAGTTCAAGTGACGGCTTTTTGTAAAGTTCCAAGTCGGAACTGGCTTGTAAATATACTGAGTAATAAAGGGTTTTAAACCCTCCTTAAGTCTTACGTGTTCTGTTCACACTTAAGCGATTATTCGCTTGTTAAGTGTTCGTGGGGTTTGAAATTAGAACGTTTAGATTTGTATTAAGAGGAAAACCTCACACATTAAAAGACGATCATTTATTTAACTATACGATCATTAGTTATTAATATTACAAGATGATCATAAGATGAGTATTTGTTTTAATAACTCATAAAATTCGGAGCATAAAGTTTTCTGAGTATAATGAAAAATAAATACATAAAATAAAATCTGGAAACACCCAGATATTATATTACGCCGAAAGGGACTTTTCTTTCAACGTTTTATGTGTTACCTTTATTTATTAAGTAGCATGTTCTTCGCACGTAAACCACATAAAATTCAATTCAACACCAATATTGCAAAATATTTGAAAACAGCATTTAGAATTTCGGGGCTGGAAATAAAAATGTTGTTTTCCGTACAGTGTTGCTATTGCTCGCTTTGAAATCATTGAGTTTGTTAATCAGAAATTCGTTAAAGGTTTACAAAATATGAAAAGGATTAAAGCAAATTCGAAATTCGGCTGTCCAGGTGCCCATGTTCGGGTGGAAGATTATGTTATTCAAAATTTGATGGCTCTAGGTACCGTCGTTTTTTCACAGTGCGAGAAACATACATGTAGTCTTGCAGCTTATTTATTGTTTAATTTCTTTATATATAGTATAGGGCGATAATATTTGCTGACAATAATTTCCACAGTGAAGCAGACATTTTCGAAACTAATAGCATTTCTGAGCTACAGCCCTTTTGGTCTAACAATTTAAATTCACGGTAGATAAAAAGTCATGCAGAATTAGAAATGAATTTTAAAAATAATCACTGTAAAATACTAGCGCAATTAATTATTACAGTTAAATGTAATTTTATCAATAGAATAAATGTATAAAAATTATTAAGATGTTAAAAGCGTTTATCAGTATGATGTATTATGAAATATAATTGAAATAAAACTCTTTTATGGAATTTATGCTATAATATTTACCTATAATTTTAAAAAAGCGGCACAATTTAGAATTTTAAACAAAACCTTTCAAAAATTCATTTTTAGGTATTTTAATATTTTTATTTATTTACACCAATAAAAAGCGTAAAATGTTTAAGAGAAAATAGTTTGTTGGAAATTTGCCATAGTTCAGATTTAAAATATTATTTTCTAAAAGAAATAGTTACAAATTTCCTTACAGTATAGAAAAAGCTAAAATAATGTACAGGTCTGAAAGCATGCAACAGCTTTATAGTTATTTGGAAAGGTTAATTATGCTTGACAAATATGTTAAATTTTTAGCTCTTAAGTACAGACGTTCATTTTCTGTTACGTAAACATAGGGGAAGGGTCTCTCAGACCGCTGTCTATTTTATGCATTTTAAAAATATAAAATTTTAAAATAATGTACTCTTGTTATTATATAAGCATTAATACACTTTGCTCGTTATATTGAAGCAATTACTTCTTTTTAGAATTCTAAAATTAATGCATTAAAATTAATTTTTAAATCGTATATGAAAAAGTACGGAACGCGTAATCAAATAAATAAAATAAACTCTACTTATTTGCAAATGCGTACAAACTAATTTATTTAATAAATTTTCCATCTACAGAATCTGAATTATATAAAACAATGCAAAATAAAAAAAATAATATATAAAGAATATTAAAAAAACTGCAGCACATTATTTTAAGCATTTTCAACACAATTTTTACAAATTCTCTCCGCACATTCATTACATATCGGATTCTTGCAGCTGAAACATACATAGGCAGTTTTTTTTTCAGTCTACGGGGACAAAGAGAGCATGTTTTACACCATTTAAGGGTATCAGTTACATCTGTGTTAGAATAATAGATTCCGCTGGAAACTCCTAGCACTATCTGAATATACATTTTTATTTCTCGGCTCGCAATTGGCCTTCGAAGCCTCGATTCCATATGTGGTTTCACTAATTCTGATGATAACTCCATCAAAAAATCAGTTTTTTCCAATTTGGTACTATCTCTTATCAAACCAGCTACTAAAATGACTGAAGTAGTAATAAAGCCATTCATGCGAGAGAAAAGTAAGGTAAATGCAGAGGTGAAGTCTATATAGCCGCCGCCTAATTTTAAAAATTATTTTAAAAAAAACTAATGAATAGAGTTTAATAAAAATTTAGGAATAATGATATTTTATGACAACTTCAAAGTACTGGAAAGGAGATGAATGACTATATAACTTATAAGCAGTTTCGCAGTTTTAGATATTGACGCGGTCATGCAGACTCCACCTCTGTGTTTAAAGGTTAAACATCAATATAATTTTCAAAAATAAAAATTATAATTTGTGAAATGAGGAGCTACAAGCAGCTTTTTCTTGACAATTATACACGCTGCCATAGCCAACCATTGTTAAATTCCTTCAAGTGGTCCCTACTCCTTCAGATGGGGTCAAGGGGGAAGCCGGGAATGGTCAGACGGGGGAGTAAACCCATATGGGATGGTCCATTTCTTATAAAGTCCATGGCTACCTCTACTCTGATTTCACGCCTTTAAAATTGTTGTTCCATTCAGCTGGGAGGCGATTTTCTGCAGGCCTCACATTCTAGATTAATTTTAATCATATATATTTGTTTCCTAATAATGTAAATATTTAAAAATCATTTGTACATATATATATATATATATATATATAGTTTTAGTTAATTTTCTTTTAAATTCTATATTGTAAAGTATCGTTTATATAGTATGGCTTCTTCCAATGTAGCAACGAACCGTAACACTTATATAAATACGAAAGGAAGACATATTGTACGTCATGTTTTCCCAAAGGACAATTTGCTTTTGACGAAAGAATGGATACATAAATGTCGGAGACAGGATTTAATGTGAAAAGCGTAATAAATTGCAGTGAACATTTTCTATGGTGTGATTGTGAAAAATGAATGAAAAATCACTTGCTTAGATCGATACCGAAGGACCTGGGATCGAATCATGGAGAAGACATCACATATAGCTCACGAACATCCTTGGGATATCCTGAGGATGTTGCTCGCGGGGTATGTGCACATCCTCAGGGCATCCCGTAATATCCTCCCAACCTCCTAAACACATCCTCCTGAGTGCTTAATATCACATCCCAGTATATCCTCAGGACATCCTAACTAACTCCTATGGATAGCGTACGGGATGTTGTTAGGACTTGAGATCCTACTTACTACATCCTCAAGAGATCCCAGGATATCCCACTAATCTCCTAAACACATCCCATTGTATCCCCAGAACATCCTATCTAGGTCCCACCGACAGCGTATGGGATGTTATTAGGATTTAAAGTTCTACTTACAAAGGACTTTAAATCCATCCTAAGGACATCCGTAATATTCCAGTTTCCTCCTAAACTCACCCGCCCAAGTGCTTATGGGTGTAAAATTGTCTGTCCCTTCACAGGAAGTGACGAAGGCCACCTATTAGGTGCCCTCCACAATAAAATAGCCACCACTTCTGAATAAATACCACCAAGAAATATGGAACAACAGAAAAAAAAATATTGCCGAGTGCTTTTGGAAGACTGCACGAGTCCAAAGAAAATTCATTTTGAGGCCGAAAATAAAACTGATGGTAACAATAATAAATCAGATGTGAATGATTTTGAAATAAAACTCACAAACGGCAATGTAAATATCCCTGAATGTCCTAAGTGTAAAGATAAATCAGAATGCATTCATAACTTGAAGAAGAAAATAATATCCTTAGAAAATTATATTACAATATTGAAAATAGAGAAAGAAACGTTTTGGAGTGTTTTCTCAGCGACAAAGAAGATGGACCACATTTAGAAAGAAATTTGTATCAGAAATTCAGAAATTAAAATCTCAAATAACAAAATTTAGAGGAAAACAGCATAGATCGGAGAATTTCGAAAAACATCCAAAGCATATTTTTACAAATACTCATATTAATGCATTGCCAGAAAAGAACGAAAAAATCAGGTGGACTAGTGAAGATATTTCACGTCGCATTGTCATAAGAACTACGATTTTTGGAAAGAAAAAAATGAGAATTCCTTTACCTAATACTAGCACATTAAAGACATGGTGGGCTAAATTTTCGTGTAGTTCAGGAATTCAGAGTGATGTTCTTAAAGATGCGAATATTTGACATCTGTAGTAAGAAATATGCGTTCTCAGTTTGGACGAAATGCATACAGTTTCAAAATTCTGCTTACTCTAAACAGGACCAAATTTTCGATCCTTTTCAAAAAGCGCAATTTGTTTTACTCAGAAGTCTCATTCGTAGTGGAAACAGCCAATATATATTTTTATTTTAATACTTCAATGAAGAAAGAACTTTTTTTATTCATAAGACATATTCAATTATCTGGAGTAGAATTGAAGAGGATAGTGTTTGGTTTAAGAGGAACTAGTACTTTGCGGAAAGAGCTACAGATTTCGATTAATAGTTTTTTCACTTTGCAAACTAAAAACTGCGAGTGTTTGCAGATTTAGGGCACTGGCTCAAATTACAGAGAAGCCACTTTTTACATAAAGGATTTATTTTAGAAGATGGAACTGTTTTAAATGTTGATACTATTAAAGAGGTTTTAAATAGAGATCCAGGAGAAATTAAATTGTGTCACAAACTAAAATAGAATTATTTGATGGTCAAGGGAAACGTGAGCCAAAACGTATCTCCAGTGAAAACATTTTCAAGAACTACCGCAAAAGGTATACAAAAAACATCTGACTTCTTTGAGTTAATCGATAATTTGTCCGCTGTTATGAACACTACCAAACCATACCTTCCCTCAGATAAAATTCTTAAGCAGTATTTTGATTAAAGGAACATCATAAGAAAGAAGTTCAAGTTTTGAAATTAATGAAGAAAGTCGTTGGGGGATTAAAAGTTCAGGGAAAGTCTAACGTGCTGCCTTTCAAAAAAGGAACAATAATTTCAATAAATTCTTCTCTTTTTGGCCTACATTAGAATTTGAAATCATCTAAATATATTTTGGAAATCTAGATAAACGGTTCTCGACCTTTTGACTAACGCGAACCATCTGATGTAACTTACATCTAAAAATCGCTTTCGTTTTAGAATTCTACTTCAACATTCATATAATCAAACCTTCTTACCAGTCAGACGAGATGAATTCAATCCAATATTTTATCCAATTTTATTGAAGACACAGAAAATACATGACGACAAGAAAACACTTATAATTACAGTTATATATAGAGTTCGCACTTAACATTTCACGGTTCACCATTCTTCGCAATTGCAATTAATTCAACTCGAAAAGGAAGTCAGACGTATAGCGCCATCTGGCTCCTGTAATTATAGTTTCTACACCTTCTAAACAAAACTTGAAGAACATTAATTCCACTATTACATTTTACAGTGATTATTTTTCAGTTTCTCAATAGAAATATTTAAAAATATATTTTGCCATTTGCACCACCTATTGGCTATTTGTATTAAATATGCACTCATAACAATTAATGGATTAAAAATTGCTTACTGTTTTTAATTTTCAAAATTTAAGTTATCTTACTTTAATTCTAAAATTTATTGCGAAATTTGGGCTTGTTTAAGACAGATCAGTTTCTTTATGTCTGGTGATATTTCACTTAGCTTTAACCGTAAATTACGATCCACATTTAATTTTATTCTGTCTTTTTTTTTTTTCAAATATAACATGGAAGAAAATCCTTGTTCACCCAAATAGGTTGTGCAGAAAAGGAATAAAAATTTAATAGCTTTATTTGAAATGCCTTTAAATTCTTTTTTTTTTTAAGTTCAGCATAATTCACATATAGGTGTGTTATTTTAGAAGTCTTCAGTTAGAGTTCAATCACAGAAAATTTCTATCAGTTTTTCTTTTCCTTCACGAGATTTTTTAATTTAATAGTTAAAAGTACTTTATTTCCTTGTGTACCACCTATTTTGCTCTTACGTACCACCAGTGGTACCCGTACCAATACCACTGCTTGAGAATCGCAGCTTTAGTTTAACTCAGGATGTGCACGAAAGTGCCTTTAGTCAGATTTGAGGGCTTGATAGATTTAATGACCATTCATTTAAAGTTATACCCAGCTTAAAGCAATTATTACTCCCCAATAAGCTTGTAAGGATTTTAAGTTCACTAACGTTTATTTTATTTTAAAACTTTACTATCTTTTATTTTCCACTTCCGGCCAGAATTAACGCATGAATATGTTAATGCGAACTGTACTTGCTAACGCTTAAGTATTTAAGATGTGGATTTTTGCCAAGAGCAGAGTAGAAGGAAGGAGATAGAGCTCTCTTGCTATGAGTCTTCACGCGAGCTTGCCATCAGTTACTGCCCGCCTTTAAGGCCAGATGTTTAACCCTCTTGAAAGTTAAAGACGTATTGTAGTTTTCCGCAGTTTGCGTACTACAGACGTAGTAATTTAAAAGGCCAGTCTTAGTGCTAGTCATCTGTGTAAAATATTAAAAGTTAGCTCTTATTTAAATGTTAGTTAGTGAGTAGTCTTATATTCTTTTACGTTCAGACCACAAGTGGTTGGTCTTTGTATCCCGAAGTTCGGGAATGTTTGCAAAATCCATAAGCAAATAAAGGGTAATTTGAACCCTTCTTATCTTTGTTGTATCTTCTAAGCTCCCTGTTCCTACTCAGGACTCCAGTCATGTTTGCGAAATCAACTAGAAGAAGCAGTAGTCCTGAAAAGCTACCAAATTGTCTTCAGAAGTGTGGGTAGCTAAAGAAAGCGTAACTAAAATACTGATTCATACTTAACATCAGAATTACTTGAAAGGGTTCTATAAGATGAAGGTTAAGATGCTTTTTCATTTAATGGGCTATTGGTGATTTGGATTTCGATTTCATACAGGTGCCTTTTCCTGTGGCTTCGGAATTAGAATTAAATTCTGCCAGACAGTTTTCGAGCGCAGGAATTGAAACATTGTATGTTTCAGGTTGCACTGCCTATCGTGTGCGTGAAAAAGACTCATTATTGGGAACAATATCTAAAAATAGTGCTGTTGAAAACGATTTCATTCAGAATGGATTAAATTATTGTCCTTGGGAGGCTTGATTGCGCCTTCTCATTTATGGATGAACACAGTTATGAGTTCGAAAAAAATATTTTGTGCAGTTCACGGTACAGCTCGTTATAAAGGAAAGGATGCAATTATCTCTTTAATTACTAACCTAGAGACATATTATCCTAAAGTTAATAGAGATGCAATTCGTTTATTTTGCAGAGTCCGAAATTTATTATGATACATTTCTCAAAAAGAAGTGCATATGTTTTTTTTCCAAAGGAAAGTAACTTAAGGGGCAAAAGAGTGGATTGCTTCGAGTGCAGTAGCTAATAAATAATATTTGAAGCGACAGTGCAAATAAGCATTTATATCATTTGTATTTAAATGTAATACGTTTTGATTTGAAATGTTTTTTATGACATTTTAGAAGCTATAGCGTAAAGCATATTTCAAATGAGAAGTAATTTTGCTAAGCACTTGTTAAAGTTGTTCTTATTGTATTCTTTGTAAGCAATTATTGGTTCGATTTTGTGCTACCTAAGCATTCCAGATAAATCCTAATAGTATAAAAATTCTATTTTCATAAGGCTGATAATTAATTGTTTATTGACATAAAGCTATATCAAATATTATTAAAGAAATTAGATAAAATAAATATAAGGGGGGGGAATCTGAAATGTTTCAGATTTTAAATTACGTCCAAAGGGGCGTTTTTTTAACGTTTTATCTGTAACCTTTATTTATTAAATATCATGTTCTTCTCACTTAAACTATAAAATTCAGATCAAAAGCAATATCGCAAAATAATTCTAAAATGAGCATATCTTTAGAATTTCCGATACACAGTTCCGCGCGCTGGAGATAAAAAAAGTTCTTTTTTTCCCCGTAGAGTGTTGCCATTGCTCGCTTTCAAATCGTTGAGTTTCTTCATCAAAAATTCGTTAAAGGTTTACAAAATATGAAATAGATAAGAAAACAAATTCCAGATTCCAAATTTGGGCTTCCAGATGTCCATATCTGGGTGGAAACGTACGTTTTTCGAAATCGGATGGCTCTAGGTACTGTTGTTTTATCACCATGGGAGAAACATATATACATTTATGCAGATTCTTCATTATTTAATTTCTTTAAATATAATACAGGGCATGTTTGTTGGCAACAATTTGAAAAGTGAATCGGACATTTATAGTGAATCAACGCAAAATGCCAAAACGAAAGCAATAGTCCTTCAGGGACAAAGTCCCTTTGAACTAATAAAATCAAAATAATTAATATAAAAAGACCTGCCTGTTTAACCTCCACGGACAAATTAAGTAATTTTTTAGGTACTATGAGTGAAGCTGTTTTGTCAAAATTAAGATAATAGTTTTACATATATTTATTTGAATGTAACTAGATGCAAGTATAAGTTACAAAACAATTAAAAAATATTTATTATTATACTGAATCAGAAGAGAAATATGCAAATGCAAAATTTACAATTAGGCAAAAAATCAACCTTAGATTAGCAGAAATTTTGAATAAAGCTATCGATTTCAAGGGCAATCAAACATAAGTTCTTTAACAGCAAGAAAAATATAATAGCCATGATATGTTTAAAACTATGTCAATCTAAGGTTGTTTTTTGACTAACTTTAAACAGTTGTTATTACAGTTATCTTAGAAGCAGTAGCTGGATTTTGCGTATTTTCTTTCTTCGACAGGAGCAAAAAAATTTGCAAGATGGTCTTGCAGATTTCTTTGCTCCTGACGAAGAGAGACCTGTACCTGTTTGCCTTAAAAATCGATTGAGATTTTATTAATTGTGGCTGATAATGTTAAAAGTCGCATACACTGAGTGATTAACATTTTTTTAACACTGCTATAGAAGTATGTGTGCATGTGTGTAGGTTTATCTTTAAGGTAGGTTTCAGCCCAGTTTGCAAGCAAAACATACAGAAAAAAGGCTTATCTAAAAAATTCAATTCTGATGTTCAGTTTTATATAATACTTCAGCCAATGCATTTAGGGGAATATCGTGTCTCAAAAAGCACTATTCAAGAAAACCGTAAAACTTTAAAAAAGAAAAATAATAAAATGCAGTTTTTTTTTCAAAACAAAAATACATTTCAGTAATATAAAATGTATAAAAAGATATTCTCTACAAGGACTAAAAAATCCATTTCTTAGAATAATTTTTTTTTCATTTTGCGTATAAAGCAGCGCAGAAGGACAACATGATCCGTGACAGAATTTTGAGAGAATGGTTACAGCAGAAGATCAACTGATTCCCCTTGGAAGTATGCTGTAGTGAAAAATATCGCGTTTAAAGACAAAAACACAGGTTTCTAAGAAAAAGAAAGAGATAGGAAGTCATAAATCAGATGCATCACTTGAGGTTTAAAATTTTGTCCAGACATCACAATGTGTTGTTCCTTTATTCTTGAGACTCTTGTATGAGATTGGAAACTTTCAAGACTTCGTGCGTGCAATAATCAGAAATATTCTAATTCTTCCGTGATATTTTTTCTTTATTATTAAACACATACAATCTCCCCGTGCATCACAAAAGTACAACACGGGGCTTACAGATGTAAGTTAAATACAACATTAAATATTACATTCATAAATAAAACGAACAAAAACAAGGAATAGCAGTCTAGATTTCACAAAAACTGATACGTTAATTGGCCAAATCACAACAAGCTTTTTCAAATCATTCTGCATGCATAATCTAGGACCATCAAAGGTAGGACACGAAAAGATTAAATGTTCCACATCCTCAGGTACTGTTTTAGAACATTCACATAAATTATTTAATTTAAGATTAAAACGAAGCAAATAATTTGAAAACTTACCGTGACCAGATAAAAACTGAGATACTTTAAAATTAGTAAAAAAGAAAGACTCAGATTGCAGCCTGAAATTAACAGAAGGAAAGAACTTTTTAGTACATCTAGCATTACAAGATGAGATATATTCTTCATTCCACTTCGATACAAACTTTTTAAAATAAAAGGACTTCCAATAACTCTTCGGAATGCCAATTTAGTAAAAAACCAAAAATCCGCCGGCCTGAAATCCGCCAACTCCCTGAAATCCGCACTGCCTCTCAAAATTTAAACATTGAATTTATAGGTTCCAGAAACCGCAGAATGGAGAATGAAATATCGAAGAAAAAATATTTATCCAATAATGACGTCATAATTACCCAATAATAATGATTCTGTGTTAGTGGCAGAAAAAAGATCTCAGCCCAGAAGAAGTTTTTAGTATGGATGGTGTGTTCAGATGAGCCAACACTGGCATATCAGATAACCGATGATGAAATCATTGGCTCTGTTTTGAAGTCGCCACAGCAAGAAAACGATTCCGACACAGACAATGAATTTGATAGGAGTGAGAAAATATCTTTTAATGAGGGTTTGGAACATGGTGAAAAATACCTAAAACATTTAGAACATTAAAGCTGTGTCACAGAGCAAGAGATTATGACCCTGTAGAATTTACAAAACAAAACTTACTCTAGAGTACCTTAAGTTTTAAAACAAACCTCCGTCAGAAAAATGTTTGAAACAAGTAAAAAAAATGAAATATTTTATGCTTTACTAGTATCCCTTATTTTTACACGTCTCTATAGTATATGTCCTTAATGCTTTAAAATATTCCTGTAATCACTAATGTAAATGAATAATATAATAAATATATATATAATAATTTAAAGCATATAATAAAATAATGTATATTATTGTACATAATAATTTAAGTAAATGTATCACAAATCTAATATGCCTTATTTATTTTGCACTTTTAGTCTGAATATTATGATTTGGCTTTTCTGTCCTGAAATCCGCAAAATCCTAAATTCCGCACAACCTCTGGTCCCAAGCATTGCGGATTTCTGGACTTCTACTGTATTTAAGTCGATAGGCAAATTTAAAGCATCTTTAGCTAAGAAATCGGCTCCTTCATTTCCGTAGACTCCATGATGACCGCGCACATAAGCAAAACGAATATCAATTTTCTTGTCTCTTAGCGAACTAACAGTTAGAAGAGTTTCGATTACAAGTTTGCCGTTGCTAGTAGTACTGTTCAAAAGATGGAGAGAAGAAAGAGAATTTGAATATACAAGATACCTTGAGAATGCAGACCCATTATCCTTGATCCACTTGACGACAAGATAAATACAGAGAAGTTCTGCTTGAAAAACTGTGCATTCATCTCGAATACGATGCTTGAAATGGCAAACCTCAGATTGATCTTCAAAAAGAATAAATCCTAGACCAACCTTATTGTTCATTTTACTGCCGTCTGTAAAACAAACCATAGGAAAAGACTTCAGAATAGTTTCTTTATAATTACAAAAATTTATGGGCTGTAAAGTAGCAGGATGAAAAATATCGGAAAAGGGTACAATTCCATTTATGCAGTCCTCCAAAGTATTGGTTGCCAAAGCCCCGAGAATATCATTCCTTTCCGTGATATTTAGAGGGTTATTTTAGAAAAAAAGTGTTTTACTACAACCCATATACTTGACGATGTACCTGCTAATATCATTCCATCCCTAATATCCTTTATATATTTGAAGGCTGTTCGCACATTTTTAAACGATTTTCACGGTATTTATAGAAATATTTTCCCCTATATTTTTGTGTTTTAAATGCTCCATTTGATAACTGTTATTCTTCACTGACTTTCTGTATACTAATTTCCAAGTCTGTGGGGTTCCACCCTTTTATTTAACAGTTAAATTTGGGGAACCTCTTACACCGATAAGCGAATAATCGCTTGAGTGTGTGAACAGATAAAATTTAACACACTCGTCTCCTATCTCAGAGCGTACAGCAAAGCCTCCACTTGGGCTTGAACTCAAAGTACTAAAAACTAATGCTTAACTAAAAAGATATAGCCGAAGCTATCAGGATCCTAAGTAGTTGACCCCTAAATCTTAATTAAGTAGGCGAAGCCATCAAGGGCCTGAAGTACGGCCGAGCGTAGTAATAGCTTAGAGAGAGACGTAGCCCAAAGGCTAACTCGCGCTAGTCAGAAACTCTGGCTCTCTAACGAAGTCAGTGAAACTTAAATACTACTCTTACTCATTCGCATTAAACGCGTTTCTGGATATACATTCTGGTAGGAAATTGCAAACTGAAATTAGAAGAGACAGGAAAGTGTGACAAACTTAAAGTAACTGTTATAAATTTAGGATAAACCTTACAAGACGATAAACCTTTTTTTGGTAGCGGAAGAGGCATCTTATCCCATTCCTCTCGAACAGCTTTCCAAAGTGCAAGAAGGGTTGTAAATCGGCATCTGGACAATCCGCTTTTTAAACGTGCAAAAGCGCAAAACTCCGTGGATGATACATCAGGAGGTTTATTAGAGGTATAAATAAAAGGGTACGGCCTTGTTACACGTTCCTTGTTCCATTTAGTTTCAGGAAATTAACAGTGGGTTTCGACATGCGGCTGCTTGCTTTGTCTTGATGCAGTTCTACTGATTGATGGCGCTGTGGGTAAAGTGAAGGGATTTATATTTGAAAACTGGGTATAAAATATGTTTTTGACAATATGTGAAGCTGATCTTAATAGTTATCTGCATTCTCTTTAATTTTTATTTGTTGTTATATCAAAAACCAGTAACAATCATAAATCCCTTTGAAAACCTTTCTTTAGATTCTTTAAACCATGTTCTAAGACTTATTCCTTCTCTTTGGTGATAACAAATAGATCTCTTTTTAATGTGGTCCTTTACGTGTGCCCAAGAGTCATTTATTGTGACAACATTTTTCCATTTTTGTTTGAATAATTGTTTTCTCATAGAGAATTCTACAGCGCGTTCTGTTTTTGGTGAGATGTCTTGTAGAAAGACGAAGCATGTTACGGGTGTTCGCCATTTTAAGATTAAAATAAAAATTAATCACTTTGTTTACAACTGAAACTGAGCATTTTAATGGTTGTGCAACTGCCCTTCGATGATTTCCGTTTAACATTAGAATTCTTACCTCTGCAATATTCGAAACATTCCGTTTTTTCCTTTGATATTTATTTTGAACAATGTTTCTCCTTGAAGCTAAACTATGTTCTTTTTTGCTCTCTTATTGACAATATTATCTATCGCTGCTTTGGGAACCAAAAATTCATGGCTTTCACAGCATTTTTAATAATTAAAAGCGAATAACTTTCTTCGGAAAGAGAACGAACATAGCCTTTCATCCAATTGCTTCATTGAAAGCGCCATTTTGATTGAAAACAAAATTTTCAAACTTACACTTTCAAAAATAGTTGCAGTTACAAAACATTGCCTAAGTAGGCGATTTTTTATTATAGCAAAACAAAGTCGTCTAAAAAATGTGCGAAAAGTCTATGTATACTAACATCGGTCCTAAAATTCGAAACGTGTAATAAAATCCTTTTCATAAATCTGCTTCAGTCTCATAGCGAATTTCCTTTTATTACAGCAAAAGATTCCAATCGCTGACAATGAATTCGTAATTTTAAGCACAAAAACATCACACGTTGCTATATCAGGCAAATAGAGAATTTACAATGGTTCAGGTTTTGAATTTTGGGCCAACATTCGCGATCAGCAAGAACATTGTTAGCAGATGCATTACCGAACATCGTTAGCAGATTCATGAATTTTGTATAAAAAATTCATGAATTAAGTCAGCACATCTTGGAACATTTTATACGACCCTTCAAAATACCGAGATAATATTCTTTATTAAAATTTTGCCAGATGGCTTCACAAAGGATTCATAATCCACGGCGCTACGACAATCGAAGAAACCTGTCAATATAATCTGGATTTCTAATCAAATCTGTCATGGCCATTCTGTATGCTTCAATTTTTCAACGTCATTCACTTGATTGCTGAGTGCATGAAAATCGTAGATTCATCTCCTTCAGTGGTCATAACAAGTTTTTAAGAACTCGTATTGATAGAATATTCTCTTTGTTACTTGAACATGTGGCATTTGAAGACAATTTATCAACTTAACATCAAAAATCAAAAGGCCATGTAAGCCCAAATGCTTTTTCAAAATTGTTTAGCACGTTCCAAACCACATATGAACTTGCTGAATAATATTCCCAGTTGTTAAATATGAAATCTGTAATTGGTTAACTTAGTAGCCATTGATTGGTAAAAATAATCTACCTGAGCTAGTTCATCTTATGCCACTGTACACTCTTGTTTTTAATGCAGTGTTCTCTTCAAAGCTTTTGCAACAGTTTGAACTTTTTTATACCAAATTTGTATTGCGAAAACAAAACTTAAAGCTCATGCCAGTTGCTCAACTTTATTCGCCATTTGGGACATCTATGAATATAATGTATTTTATTCCTCGAAAATGAATTTCTTTGCAAGCGACGAAAGGAAATGAAATACGGATTTTTGTCAGATGTTGATCGAAGAAGAAGAAGCTTCTACAAATGATTTCTTGCGCATGAGTATATAAAATGAATCATTTGCGATGCGTTTTGATTTACAGAACTTCCTTGGAAGTTTTCAGTCTGTTTGAAATGTAGAATAAATTTGGTTTCATATGAACGTTAGAACGTTAGAAACGTTATGAACGTTAGAAATAGTCAGTTACGCATACGTGCGTATTCTGTGTATCATATCCAATCATATTATGTGTATCATATTCAGCTATATTCTGTGTATCATATTCAGTTATATTCTGAGCAAATTTGCCTCAAACTTTCGAGTCATTATTTAATACAATTTTCAGCGTCTTTTTATTACAGTTTATAAGGTATTTCTCCCGTCTTCATGCCTTCGTGCTGTAGTGGTCAGCATGCTCCACGAGTGACCGAGAGGTCCGTGGTTCGATTCCCGGCGAGGGCATGGCTCATTTTTCATATTTCCCGCTTTGAAATAACCTAATGACTCTACAACTAGCGCCCGAACTAAAAAGATGGTGGATGATAATTCTCCAACACCGTAATTTGGCGACTGGGTTCCCAAAACCCCAGTCGCCCTTTAATAGGGGGAGTATATAAGATATTTCTGCCGCCTTCTTCGCATGCCTTCGTGGTGTAGTGGTCAACACACTCGACGCGTAACTGAGATGTCCGTGGTTCGATTCCCGACGAGGGTTGGGTTGGGTTATTCAATTATGGCAAAGCACACGAGGGCTATCTGCCTAAAGAAAGGGATGCCTTCGTGGAGGACTTTCTAAGGGAAACTGGCTCGTATACACGTTACACATGGGGAAAACCACGAAAACGCCCATGCAGCCAGCCCGTTCGCGGGATTCGAACCTCGGACAGAACTACCAGTGTTCAGCGTCTTTACCGCTCGACCACTGGTGGGCCTCGATTCCCGACGAAGGCGTTGCTCATTTTTCATGTCTCTTGCTTCGAAATAACCTAATGACACTGCAAGTTTACGTTTCTAAAACAAAAATTCAAATATATTATAATATAAATCTTAAATGAAGTTATTTTGCACTTTTACGTTTACTGAGACTTTTTATGTAGGCTTTATTTTAATTGTTCTTGCGATAACTCGTCAAAACGCATTGAGTATTGCTGGGAATAATTATTTAAAGGTCAGATGAATGACACAAAGTTTAGATTTCCATTTTATATTTTTTTTAACTCTAAAGTTAAAACTGGAAGAAAGAAAGAAACTATTACAGACACAGAAAAAAGTGTTCAAACTGAAGAGCAAATTTTAGAAACTGCCGTTTAACTTTAGTTTGAGAAAAGACTTTAAAAAGATAAAAACCTAATGAAATTCCTTCCCTTGTTTAATGAGATCGAAGGAAGAACAGCAAAAAGGAGTTCACCCCAACTTCCAAAAAGTAAGACTTTTTATCACCCGACCACACACACTAATCCGTTCGGGAATTGAAAAGAAGAACTTAAGAGCTTCCGAAAAAGTATTCGAAGGAGGGCTCATTAATTTGACATTGGGCAACAGCCTCACGCAAGATTAGTGGACGGTCTGTAGCGTTTCCTTCTGCCGCGGAAAGGAAGCGAAGTAAAAGTCTCGAGAGAACGCCAGAGAAAGCCGAGTCCTAATTTGGATCGATGCCACACCACGAACAGACGCTGAGAGATTAGTTGAGAAGTTTGTTTTGTCCTCCAGGGCTTGTCCTTTCTTCTTTTATTTCAACCATCTTCTATTTTCTGAAAGAGAAGCTGTAGTGTACCTGCTCTTTTACACACAGATAAGAGTCAGTTATTTCTCGGTACAGTGCGTTTGTCCAAAAAACTTCTCTCCCCTCCCTTGAAACTGATCCAGGAGAAAATGAAGCGTGTAATTATCTATTAAATGACGTCATTGGTCCATTGGAACCCTAAATCGCTGGGAAAATTTTAACATTTTTGATGTTATTCGATTTAAAATATTTTGGTACACATTTCTGAAAGGAATTTATTGCTTCCTACCATTAAAACCGCTACGATTTTCGTATTAGACATTTTAGTAGAATTATAATTAAAATTGTTTAATTTCCCGTGCAGTGCAGCTTGGCAAATTTTAACAGAAAGCTACGCCGGAAAAGTAAACATTCAAGAGCACGTGCATTTAACATTGAATAAAAGTTTATCTCGGTAATTGATATTTAATTTGAATAAATGTAATTGACTACTATGTTAGCTGTAGCTGTAATTCTACTCTTTTTGCTTTCCAGAACTTGCTAGAACTATCTTGCATGGCCGATTTAAAAGGCTATAAAAGGCCGGAGAGAAACATCTCAGCTCAATTATTTTAGTGAGCAGTTGTTGTTTACTTAGCTGCTGTAATTTTACTGATCGGATTAGCTTTCTCTGCCCTTTGGATTGCGTTCTGTTTAACGTTTTAGTAGTTTAAAATATAGCTACTGATTATATTGCGTGATTTTGTGATACTGTACGAATATCTTTGAGGAAACATCTAGCGTTTTGTTATATTTCTTGTGATAAGAATAAATTTTATTAGCTTTTTATCGGATTTGCGTATTTAATCTATTAGAACCCGCACGCAGGCAACAATACTCTTTCATGCAGTTCTGTAAAAGTAGCATAAAACGGTTAACTCTAATCTTCTCACTTCTAGGGCTACGAAGCTCTAGTTATTCAATTTTTTTTTGTTTTTTTGTTGTTGTTGTTTTTCTTGGTGAACTAAATTTAGTTCGTTCAGGTTCATTAACGTGTTTTTAATTTTTCGTACACTGAAATATCATAAAAAAGTATAGTATATATAAATTATAGACGAAAAGGTAATAAACTTAGAACCAACACAACACATACGTGAAAGAAACGAAAGATAAAACCAGTATATCGTAGTGCATTTTAGAGACTGTACTGGTTTTATATTTTGTTTCTTTCATATCCTTGTGGTTTTGGTTCTAAATTTATTACTTTTTTGTCTACAATTAATAATATTTCAGTAGCATTTTGTGCGAAAATGATTTGGGATAATTTTTTTGCAAAACATTTCTGTTATATTATGAGTGTATATATATGTAACAAAATACATTAACTACTTTAAAAATAATTGGCAACCTCAAAATTACCATTCTAGATTTGGTACTCTCCCCCTAAATTCATCTAATCTCCAAAATTCGAGGTCCTTCCATGTTATATAATATTACTTGAAAAACTAACTTGAAACTACTTAACTAAAACCCAAAATTAGCAATATAGCGAGCAATGGCAACATTGTAGAAAAAAAAAAAAAACTTTTCATCTCCAGAGTGTCTGTAAGAAATTCTAAAGATATGTTGTTTTTTAAATATTTTTTTATATACCTGTTGAATTTTATATTGTTTAAGGGCGGAGCACGTGATATTTAATAAATAAAGATAACACACAAAACGTTAAATAAACGCCCCTTTGGGCGTAATATAAAATCTGAAAATTTTCAGCCTTCTTTTCGCAGCAAAAGGCCATTCAGCTGCCCAACCTGACTGTCGTACCGAAGGGCCAGGGCTCGAATCCCGGAAAAGGCATGGATGTTTGTTAATGTTATATCACATTAGACGTACTCTTCAACGTATGTTATGTACCTAATCAATTTGTGTTTATAGTATAACTGCAACCTCCGTAATTTTAACTTTGACAATAAGTGCCCGACTGATGTGCTCTGGCCCTGATCTAAGGTTGTGGCTGGCAAATAGTAGATGGTCCCCCCTCTGGGTAACTTATTCCGTTAGTTGCCTCAAGGCTAACTCAGGTCGGAAGTTGCTCAGTAGATCAGTGTAGTATATGCGGTGCGTGAGGGCACTCTAAATACGCGGCGAGCCGAAAATCCTGTCAGCAGGTTGGTGGTAGGGGAACAGTTGTGGGAGAGCCTCGGTGCTATCTTCTCGGGGTGCTTTCTATCAGAATTTGGCGGGGAGGAGGAACTGAGCAAAGTCGTACTGTTACCTGTATGGTGCTCAAAGCTCTTGCCAACGACAGGCGCAATCTTGTACTCCTTGCTATAATGAGTTTCGTGGGATTATTCTGATACTGTCAGACAAGTGAAATAAGTCACAGCAACAACAACAAAGGCAACTCGTGTATATTTCCCTCAAAATACATATCAACTTTTTACGATAGTCTAACCTCAGTGTACGTTTGAGTTGGCACAAGCTTCAAAGAAACACCTAACCTTTCTTATAATGGCAACTGCCGTTGCAAGGGTAGCACGTTTTTAATTCCCTTATAAATAAATATGAAAGCAATTATGCTCAAATGCATCTCATTTAAAAACTACTGGATACAGAAATTATTGCCATATAAGATAACTAAAGAAAATTAAACTGACGGAGAAATTTTGAAATGCTTTATTCTTAGACTAAGCGCTTTATTCTTAGACTACAGTTTCTTCATCAAAAATTGTCAGCAAACAAGAAATATTTTTTCCATTTTACGTTTTTTCAAGCTTTAACACATAAAAATTTTAATAGACATATATTTACTATTCCGGAGAAAGAAGATTCGGGTATTTAACTACGCGAAAAAAAATTATACGCAGAGTGAAATGGCATCTTTTATAAAACACTGGAAAAAACCTACTTACAATTTTTACTTCAGAACTTCTAACGGCAGAATTTCCAATGTTTTACGACAGCATAAAGCTTTAATAACAGCCTTGGGACTAGAACTTGTCTACAGCTCCCGTAGTACATATCTCACAGTTTTTGCAATGAATTTCGTCACAAAAGATATATAAGCTGAATGCAGTAGATGTATGCAAATATCGAAATATGCCGCCAAAAATACATCCTACGTTTCCCGGAGATAGTGGCTTTATCCTCATGACACGGCTTTCCATTTTGTGTGCGGTTCTTAGGGGACTTCATGTTTTATGGATGAACCGCTTTTCCCAGGGAAAAAAAGAGGAAAAAATAGGAGCTTTGGGAAAACGGAAGCTCCCTATAATAAATCAAGATTAATGGCATGAGCATTAGTTTAAGTCTTGCCAGACTCAGTTGAAGGCAGATGGACTATGTGCGTTAGAGAGAAGAAGGTTATATGCGCTTTCAGAAATGGCTAGGTTCACTCACAACATTATGTAAAAGGTTTATTTGCGTCTAAACAATTTTTTGTATTTCTCAAATAATACCATTGTAGTAAAATAATTGGGGAAATTTTTAATAAATATTGCTTTCAGTAATTCAGTAATCTCTTCAGAACTGCATAAAATCAAGAGAATTAATTTCATATCCTGAAACTAATACCTAATCTTGTAGAGTCATTAGGATTTTTTGGAAGCAGAAGAACGAAAAATGAGCAACGCCTTCGCTGGGAATCGAACCACGGACTCTCGGTTACGCGTCGAGTGTGCTGACCACTACACCCCGAAGGCATGCGAAGAAGGTGGGAAAAATACCTTATAATATTTGTTACAACCCTGATAGTATTCTAGTGACAGCAACATACTATTCTACTGCATTATACTCTTAAAAAATATGTTATTCCAATTCTGAATCAAAGCACCTCAAAAAACAACTGTTATAATACCTCGTATACCTCTTTCCCAGTCAATTATTCTAGTTATTACCGAAAGATGACTGCTAGCCTGAAATAAAGGGTATGTGCTTTGGCTGCATTGTGTTGTCTTTACCCCCTTTTCATGGGTGTAATATCGATTGCTTCTTCGGGTGTACTTTGGGCAACATCTTTAGTGGTAAGATGGCTAAATGGTAGATAGATAGGCTTGCCCATTTCTGACGAATACATAGACATCCAGCAGTGTTTTCTTCCGGGGGGGAGGAGAACTTGCCCAATCAAAATTAACAAAAGAGAATTTTCTGACTTACGAATTTAACAAGAGTATACTTCTCTTATACATGACGATATCAAAAATATAAGACATCTCCAGCTTTTGAATCTAACGTTCAAATTGAGCTCTATTGAAATTATAAAAATACACTACATATGTACGTTTCACGAATAGTTTTTAAAATTCTTATTCTGCATGTTCATTGAAATAAGAATTACTTTGCAAATTAGAGTAATGCAATCGTTTCACTGAGCAAAATTCTTATCAAAGCTTTTTGAGGCAGTAAAAAAAATTATTATAATTATTAAAAAGTATTATTTTATTATAAGTATTAAAAAGCTTCAGTTTTATATTCTGACACTGAAAAATATAATAATGTGAGATTTCCGCAGAGTGAAACTTGCAGAAGCAGTCAAAAAATCCACACAGAATTTTTAACGTTTTTAAAAATTAGTTGCTTTGAAAATTTTGCAAAAGCCCTGTTTTTGTTTTCTTGTTGTTTTTGTTTCAAATGTTGTTATTTGGTGTGTTGGGAATCGTATAGAAATATTTTGCTCTCAGTTACTTTT
This sequence comes from Stegodyphus mimosarum, assembly GCA_000611955.2. NCBI lineage: Eukaryota > Metazoa > Arthropoda > Arachnida > Araneae > Eresidae > Stegodyphus > Stegodyphus mimosarum. The sequence goes on along the minus strand of KK116723.1, from coordinate 605,636 downwards.
CCACTTAGTTACTTTTCCTTTCAGTTACTTTCCTTAATATTTTCCACTTTCAAGATATGTAACATTTAGGAACCAATCGTAAAATTATATTTTAAGTGACGTTTTCTTTTATTGCAATGTATGGCAGCACGCAAGTAATTTGAATTCGTTTTGCTATTCAAGTATTAGTTAGATAACAAACTAAGTATTGTTACGAACAATTGTACATATGTAGATTATTTTAGTAAAATCATGTGTGAAATTGTAGTTTTTTTTTTAGCTCAAAGGGCGTTAGTCCAGAAGGACTATTAATTTCGTTTTCACATTTTGCGTTGAAAACTATGAATGTCGGTTCTCTTTTCAAATTGTTGCCACCAAATATTAGAGCTCTGTATTGTATTTGAAGAAATTAAATAATGAAGAATCTCCGTAAATGTATGTATATTTCTCGCATTGTGATAAAACAACAGTACCTAGAGCAGTCAAATTTTGAATAACATACGTTCTGACCCGAATATGGGCATCCAGAAGCCCAAATTTGGAATTTATTATCTATTTCATATTTTGTAAAACTTTAACAAATTTTTGATTAAGAACCTCAACGATTTAAAACCGAGCTATAGCAACACTTTACGGGGAAAAAAAACATTTTCATCTGCAGCGCGCGAGACTATGTATAGGAAATTCTAAAAATATGCTCATTTTAAAATTATTTTGCAATATTGCTGTTGAACTGAATTTTATGTTTAAGTGCGAAGAAAATGATATTTACCCCTTTGGGCGTAATGTAACATCTGAAAACTTTCAGATTTTTATTTTCATTTTTTTTTTTAAATAATGTAACATGAAAATCTAAAGAGCAGATGCTCTGCCGGAAAAATAGGAAAAGTCTCTTTAACATTGAGTAAATAGCTGTCTCGCGAAATTGGCGATATATCGCCATGCTGGTGATGCTTTTGGTGACTAATTTTTGTCACCAAATTTGGCGAGAAATCACCAAAAACAGACAAACTTAGAGACCATTTGGCAACATTTTGGTCCGATCCCAGCATAACGGTACGAGCCACTGCAATCGCACAACTATAATTAATCTATATATGCAACTGTAACCGCATCCTGCCCTTAGATGTAACTTTAACCGTATGTACCTTCTAGTCGTTGTTGTTACTCATGCTCACTTGTCTGACAAAGTCAGTCCAAGCCCTCGAGAATTCTCGTGTCAAGGAGCTAGATTATGCCTGTCATTGGCAGCAGCTTTGAGCCCCTAACAGGTGACAGTGCGATTAGGCTCTGTTCAGCCTCCAATTTTGATGGACAGCACTCCCGGGGGACGGGTCCGAGGGTCTCCCACCACCTCCCCTTCCACCAAAGGTGACTTTCGGCTCGCCGCATATTTAAAGTGCCGCCATGCCGCACCGACACTATGCATTTACAAACATCCATGCCTTCTCCAGGATTCGAAACCGAGCCCTTCGGCACGGCAGTCAGCGACGCTAACCACTATACCCGTTGGGCGGCAACCTTCTAATAATTTTGAGAAATGGAAGCTTAATGATTCAGTAATCTCTTCAGAAATGGGTAAAATCAGATATTTTTCTGTGGCCGAGTGAAAACTATATAAAGACCGGCAAAATGATATACTGTCAGTTTTTGCTAGTTCCGAGCTGAATTCGAAGTTATTGAGATATCCGAGAGAACTTTAAGTTTTAGATGCGCTTTGCATTGAGTTGTGATCAACGTCCTTAGTAGTTTGAAGTGTAATTACTGATTGTCCTATGTGATACTTTGAAGAGTTGTATTCGTATTTTTGTGGAATGTTCTAGAACTGTGAAGGTTCTTTTTTTTTTTTTTGACAAAATAAATTTTATCAAGCTATCATCAATTCAGTGTACACTCAATCTATTAGGAACCCATACTCCAGGAACTTTGTGGTCAGAAATGGAATGGCGATTTCTTGTCGAATTTGGCGACAGAAATTAATCGCCAAAACCATCGCCAGCTTGTTGATATCTCGCCAATTTAGCGAGATCACCATTTACTCAATGTTAAATAGACTTGCCGCTGTATTCTTATTTTTCCTCAAGAACATTGTCTCTTTCGATTTTCATGTTACATTACACAAAACAAAGTACTGCAGTTTGACTTAAATTATCCACATATATGTAAAATTCTGTTACCGAGACATATTCATCTGCTTCTTTTGACAATGTATTCATTATAATTTAGTTGGTAAATATAAGATTTCATGTTGCGTAGATTGTCACAAGAATTGTGTTTTGTTTAGAAGTTTCTTCAAAATTTGTAAATAAACTTTGTAGATGTTAAAATAAAAACAATTCTTTCATTCTCTTTATAAATTCCTACACTTTATATCTTTATTACATTTTCATATAGCAAATTGAGTATTTCCTTTACATCAATTAATTATACTTATTTTGCTCAAAAGATGCTTAAAATGTAATACATTTTACCCTTCATAATTTATTTTATTTTCTCTAGTTTCTGAAGCAGAATTTCTTTTGATTTTTATTCCTTAATTTTAAATACACCATCAATATTGCAGGAAAACGGACTAAAGACTTTCAGCATTCGTGTGTACATTAATTGCTAAATTTTTGTAATTTAAGAAATGAATTATTTATAAACTGAAAGTACACTTTCTACAGCCATTAATCAGTTATTTTGTTTTAAAAACAAATTTCGTTTCACAGTAAACTAACAATAACATTTTTGCTGGGAAATTTTGTGGAAAATCTAACAATTATTTTCATGAATTTCATAGAAAATAGTATTTGAGTGTTTTAAATTATTTCAGTTGAATACTGCTATCCGCTAGAAATTAATTGAATAAATTTACCTGCATGTACCCGGTTTGCCCTCTAAATAGATAGAATCTTGGTTAAAATCTACGCCACATTCAAGGTTGTTGCTTTGTATAATTTTATGATGTACTGAACTAATCAAAAAGTGTAACAAACATAACCGTAAACTAGGAATAATATCACATTGTGCATTAGATTTTTAATGGCGAAGCGCTTAGTTATAGATGTTTGCCTTCTGGAGTCATTAAATTTATTTTGGAGAAGCAAGCATGAAAAATAAGCAGTGTTCTCGACGGGATTACCATCGTCAATTATGCCACAAAGTCACGTGATAAGGAGGGAGAAAATTCCTTACAGTATAATTCTGAGTTTTATTCGCTCTAAGTATAAACGATCTTCTAGATTTCAGTGTGCAATGCATTATCTAAAAGTTTGTAATAGTATAGAAACTACCGCGAATTTAAAATATCTTCTTAAATATTTATATTTATTTGATTGAGATTACAATGTAATTTAAAGCAAAGTATTTTCTCAAGTTTCATAAAGGTGTAGCTTGCATAAGAGCCAGTTTCCTTAGAAAGTATTTTACGAAGTCATCCCTTAGGCAAATAGCTCATGTGTGCTTTGCCATAATCAAGCAAACCAAACCATCTGTTGCATATAAGTAATACATCTGCGTTTTTCTCTGTTTCTTTAGCTACCTCTTTTCTCTTTCACTTTTCCTTCTTGCTTTTTCTTTCGCTTCCTTTCCTTTTCTCTGTTGTTTTTTCTTGTAAATCTCTCTTTTCCATTTTTCTGCCCAGCCTTCTTTCATTCTTTTGTTTGTTTTCCGATTCTTGTGTTTTTCTCTTCTTTCTTTTTTCTTCCCTGGGCTCTTTTTCTCTCTCTCTCTCTTTACTAATTTTGCTGTCTACGGGGGGGTCCTTACTCACCACTAACCGAGAGTCGGAACCCACAGAAAACCGGCTGACAATGGCCGGAAAGAAATAAGTAAGCAATTATAAAAAAGTTGTTTTATGTTAAATATGCTAAATGAAGTTAGAAAACGTCCAGAAACTTGGCAGCTTTTTTGCTCGGTTAGCAGCTTTGGAACTATGTTATAATGTAAATAGATGGGACTTACCTTCGTTACACAGAAATATGGAAAATTTTGTAAACGTTCTGTCAGCACAAGTAGCAGGGAGTGCAAGAGGGTGCTTCAGATTTTAACTTCAAGGACTGTATCAGTATTGTACGAGTTGTATGTTAGGTGAGATTAGATATAAGTGCAAGGGCCACCTATTATTTACTCTGAGTAAGTAGGTATAGACCCCTTACGCTAGCTGTCCGATGTACCTTCCTGGGGCCCATGGTACTGTTCTGGAGCACCCTTACACTATGCCTTTCTAGGTTCCATGGTACTGTTTTGGAACATCCTTACACTATGCCTTCCTAGGTTCCATGGTACTGTTCTGGAGCACCCTTACACTATGCCTTTCTAGGTTCCATGGTACTGTTCTGGAGCACCCTTACACTATGCCTTCCTAGGTTCCATGGTACTGTTCTGGAGCATCCTTACACTATGCCTTCCTAGGTTCCATGGTATTGTTCTGCCGAGGAGGTACTATTGTTGTCTGGTGCAACCGACGATCAAGTTTGCCACCGCTGGTGGTACATCGGTTGCCCGTCTCATGTCTGGATCTAAGTGCGTACGATATCATTGCGTGTTCATCATACCTAGCCATTCATTGCTTATAGCTACAATCCATGTATTTAGTTCCTTTACACACTTTCTTTAACGTTGAGAACTTTAATTTTTAGAGCAATTGTGATTTACTCATATTGAACCGTTGACTTGCTGCTGTGTTTAGGGAGCTTCATACCATTTATATGGAGATTGGACGTAAACTGAAATGCTTTCATTTTTTGCTATGACCGCTTTCAGCTAGAAATTGTTGAAACGATAAACACTGAGAGCTTTTCTTTGCGTATTAATTTGGGTGGGATTACTCTGTGTTGGCGCAGTTCTAGACCCCTTGATGCTAGAATATCCATTATTTGATTAATGTGCTTCCTGGTGTGGCTATTATTCATCTTGTTCTAGTCTTGGTCTTCTCAGGTGCAGACTGGATCGCTCCTCTTCTCACAAATGCATAGATCTGAAAGTTGGAGATTCCTCTTGTAGAAATATGTGGGGAAAGGGCCTTGGCTTGAGATCAGCCTTGTTATTTATTTACTTATGACGTTTGGAGTGGAGTTTATTCTCGGACATAGATCATATCCGCGCCTGCCCTATTCGGCAGAACTCCACCAGTATTACCATGACCATCATAACTGAAGAAACCATCGTAACTGAAGTACCACGAATCGAAGACGAGTTCTCTTTGCTGATGAATCTCATTTTTGTTTGGAGAGTGATTCCAGACGCTTTACAATCTACAGAAAAATACACACAGAAAGCTTAAAAACATCAGTAAAAGTCATCAATATAAAGATAGTAGTATCCGGTTCGAGTGGGCATCATTTTAATGGCTGCACTGACCTACTCAGTTTTACTATTGCAAACCATGAATACTGATATATAAAGTTGAGGTTCTCAATCTATAAGTTAAGTTATTAAGGGATACAATTGGTATTAACTCACCCTTAATGGATGATACTGATTATGGGTCGTCTATTATCTATGTTATTATGGTTTCACTATTGTCTTCAGGCCAAAAGAATGCAGTAGATATTACCAAATATTCTCCGGTTTAAGTCCGATAGAAAAATAGAATTGCATAACTGAAGTTCCCTCCTAATACTCTCCATGAGCTTCAAGACACCATTCATCATGAATACACTTTACCACAGCAGAACTTCTTCAGAATTTAACACACAGCATGAAAAATCCTTGTGAATAAATAGCGTGAATATTACGTTATCCACGATGGCCACACGTCTTGGTATTTATTTCAGTATATTTATAAAAAGCTATAACACCAACTTTTTTCTACCATACTTCATACCACAACTTTTTTTCCTTTTATTTAAATCTAATTTTTGTATAAACTGGCAATTCTGCATTTTGAAGACATATTAAACATAAAAAATAAAGATTTTGTGAAACTTTTTTGTTCTTAGCTCCAGCACCATTCAAGCTACATGAATGAGTTTTTTTACAATTGTTGCTTTAAATTTTCTTGTCAGTGTATTTCAGACTTCAAATCTGTCGGATGTTGATTAGCTGAATGGTGTTTCCTTCTATTTAAATTAAATATTAGTTTCTATAGCTTCGAACATTCTCTATGAACACATTCTCTCCCAAAAGTAGGCAGCCATCGATTTTTTTTTT
>KK116723.1:558209-599500 GCA_000611955.2 Stegodyphus mimosarum | reverse complement strand
TTTTTTTTTTTTTTTTTTTTTTTTTAAAATTAAAGTAATCTAATCCAACTTAAGTTTGGTTTATTTGATTATGGCAAATTACACGAGGACTACCTGCCCTATCTAAGGGAAAGGATACCTTCATGGAAGACTTTCTTAGAAAAACTGGCTCGTTTGCAGGTTACTCATGACGAACACCCCGAAATCGTCATACAGCCGTCCGTCTAGGATTCGAATTCGGATCGAATTATAAATGTGAATTTCACATTCACAAAAATTTATCCTGTTTATTCAGTGATTTCAATTCCAATCCAGTCTTCCCTAATGCCTTTAAAACTTTTAACTTAACCCTTCATTTTTTGTAACCATTTCTACCAACAGATGGCGCTGTCGGCTCATTACATTGGTTGCCTATAGGGTATAAATATGATCGACATTCGCTTTCTCGATTTACAGAATTTTTGCTCCTGATGAAGGGAAACCCGTTTTGCCCTCGAAATCGATTGGGATTTTACAAAATTTACGTCGAATACAAGGTTGTTCATTTGCCTGTTCTACCTTAAAATATATTTTGTTAAAAATATAATTGATGCTGTTATATTTCATGCTATGGACTTTATAAATTTCCCTCTGCGAGTTTATTTATGCTATAATGAACCTCTCCCAAAAATTTAACAATTCACGCAAGGTATTTATTTTTATTTCATCATGCGCAAAATGAAAAAACAATATTTCTACGATTTGCGTTTAGTACTTAAAATATCATCAGAAAATCATTTTTCATTTTAGGTAAAAGTGTAACGATAAACAAATGGAAAATCAATACTTCATTCCAAGTGTTTTCTTGGAATTATATTACAGAACTTTCCATTACCCATATTTACTCATACTTCATGATTTATACTAATGCTCACGCCCTCCATTCCCTACAGCAATTTTTTTAAATGTTTCCATATTTAAAAAATAGAGAGAGAGAGAGCCATTTTCCGCATTTTCATCTCCATATTTATCCAATAACCACCTCCGTTCATGATTTTTTCGCTTTAAAAAAAATAAATGAGTTAAAAAAACTAGATCGGTGAATGTTTCGGTGTAGATCTTCAGAAAACCATCATTTCTAGAAATTTATCATTTCCTTTCCTACTTGAGAATATAAAGAATATAAAAGTACCTTCTCCAATTTATTAATGGTTGCCATAGATGAATTTTTGTACATTTTTTGGGATTAAAAATTGGAAGCCAGACCTGAGTAGGGAAAAAAAGAAAGTAAAATTAAACATTTAAAAAAAATCAAACTAACTACGTGTATAAAAACGGTAATGGAAATGAAAGTACTTTCGGAGGAAATCAAAGTTTCCTTTTCCACTTGTGGATGCTTTGTTAATCATCAGATGTAACTCAACTATTTGAAGATGAAGCTCAAGCTTTTCTTTTGCTCCGTGATTTTCGAATGACGTTCATAGAAAACCTACGATTTCTTGAAACATAAATTGTTCTCCAGTGATATTTACAAAGTTGTTAAAACAGCCAATCCTTTGTTTTGTAAGTTGTACAGTCATTAGGTATTTTTTGGAAGTAGGAGATGTGAAAAATGAGCAACGCCTTCGCCGGGAATCGAACCACGGACCTCTCGATTACGCATCGAGCGTGCTGACCGCTACACCACGAAGCCATGCGAAGAAGGTGGGAGAAATACCTTACATACTCCGACTGGGGATTAGGGGACCCAATCGCTAAATCCCGGTGATGGAGAATCATCATTCACCACCTTTTTTGTTCGGGCGCCACTTGTAGACACATTAGGGTTTTTTGGAAGCAGGAGACTTGAAAAATGAGCAGTGCCCTCTCCGAGACTCGAACCACAGACCTCTCGAATACACGTCGAGCGCGCTGACCGCTACACCAAGAAGGCATGCGAAGAAGGCGGGAGGAATACCTTATATACTCTCCCTTTTAAAGGGCGACTGGTGATTAGGGTGCCCCAAACGCCAAATCCTGGTGGTGGAGAATCATCATTCACTACCAGGACATTTTTTAGTTCGGGAGCCAATTGTAGAGTCATTAGGATTTTCTTTTGCAGCAGGAGTATTGAAAAATAAGCAATGCCTTTGCCGTGAATCAAACCACGGACTCACAGTTACGCGTCGAGCGTGCTGACCACTACACCACGAAAACATGCGAAGAAGGCGGGAGAAATGCCTCATAAAGTGAATACTGTTGTGTGCGTACAGGTTCGTAATAGATTGAATGTACAGAGAACCAATGATAGCTTGATAAAATTTATATTCTCTAAAGAAACACTTTGTAGAACTTTCCGCAAAGCACTCATACAGCTCTTTTCAGCTTCATAGAGCACAATCAGTAGTTATACTTCAAACTACTAAGAATGTTCAACACAATGCAATGAAAAGCGCATCTAAAAGGCGGTGCTCTTACCGAGATCTCCATACTCCGAAGTCAACTCTGAACTAACAGTTGAGACCCGATGCTCTTTTCGGCCTTACATAGTTTTCCCCAGGCCAGCGTGAACCGAGAAATCTCCAGTACCTTCTATTTCTTTCCTTTTGCCTCTCAACGCTACTGGCCTCCTTCCTTTTCTTTTGTGGACTTTTGTTTCCCGAAGTTAAAGGTAAGTTTGCCATCTTTACACTTGACCCATCATTGCTATAACTAGGTAATTCCTGCAAACCATCCTTAAGCAGAGCTATGGCAACGTGCTCGTAATAGCGCTTTATCTGATCTACATTCTGACCTTCACACTTTCACCATTTTAGCTTTTACAGTTTCCCTTATTCACTCAATCAAAAATGGGCCTTCGAACTTAGGTGAATACTTCCCCAGAACAAAGAGAATGTTTAAATTTCAAAACTTTATCTCCCACCTTAAACTCAACTTCCTGCCTTTTCTTGTCCCTTCCCACCTTTAATAGCCTTCCTATCCTTTCTTGTCCTTGTTCATAGTCCTTGTATGTCTACAGAAAAGCAAGCATTAGCCAGGCTAAAATGTTTGCTTTCTAGCAATATCCGACTTTTTCACAGTCTGATGCACAACTTTCGAGATGTCAGCCATCTAAAATTTCGAAGACTTTTCTTGAACAAAAACGAGTTCACCAAGGGACGTAATTAACTTCTTTCCAAAATAGAAATAATTCACCTGACGTTTTCCAACTAGTATCATGTTTAGCCGTCCGCAATACAAATGAAAATTCATTGACGCAGTTTATAACGCAACGTCGAAACATTTCAATCTCATCAGAATTGGTGAAACTTAATAACGTGGCCTGGAGAAGCAGAAACACGCTCTGTCTCACAATCCAAAATTCTCGACTTAAATATCCCCTGAATAATTTGCACTTACGGTGAGTAAACGGAAAGGGGAAGTGACAGTAAAGGCTGCAATTATTAATAACAGTTTGATTCAAAATAACAATAACTGTACACGCTTCAGCTGCGTAGTATTCATAGACAGATGAGGCTCAGATGCAGAAGGACCATTTAAAATTTTAGAACTTGATAACGTAATTGGTGGTGGTAACTATGAATCCAAACTCGTTTTCAATATTTATGAAACTGGTGTGTTTCCAAATCCATGTCCGGCAGAACCTACGTCAATAAAGAAACAAAACGTATGCTAAGATTAAAAGCTTATAAGGTTTGATTAACTGTCTTGGCTTGGTTTATTTTATTAACATTACGGCGAGGCACACCAGGGCTCTCTGCCTAAAGGGAAGGTTACCTTCGTGGAGTACTTTCTAAGGAAAACTGGCTCATGCATACATTACAAATGGGGAAAACCACGAAAACGTCCATGCATCCAGCCCGTTCGCCTAGATGCGAGCTCGTATCGAAACTATCAGTGTTCAGCGACTTTATCGCTCGGCCACTGGTGAGCCTGATTAACTTTTTTATTTGGTGATAATGCAACAGGTATTAAACTAAAACTATTCCTAATTTATCATTTAAAATACGAAAAGGTTTTTAAAAATGTTAATAAGCATATACTTTCAATTTTCTTTTGTTCTAATGCCAAAACGTGAATCACGCGACCTCTATTTCAAGACTGTCTTTATTTCCTTGTACGAAGTAAAACAAGGAAACAAACAACGAAAAATTCCGCGTACCATATTTCAACAAAAATATCCATTCTGATAGCTATCGAGTGCGATTTAACGATGTTTTTGGGTGACATCTGTATGTAAGGACAGGATAAAAGACTCTTTTTCACCAAACGGATTATAAAATTGATTTTAAATGGATTCAGAAGAAATTTATTCATGGCGTCTGTGTATGTATTTACGTATGTATGATGTATGTATCTCGCATAACTCAAAAACGAGTAGCCTCAGAACGTTGAAATTTTGTATATAGGACTATTATAACATGTAGTTGTACACTTCCCTTTTTGGTTGCATGGTTGCAATCGGCCATACCAGAAGTATACAAATATATATATATATATATATATATATACCCACTCTGTTACTCGGCTCGGTGAGCTCAGTTTTTTTTGTTTGTTTATTGTTCTTATATGTTCCTAAATTGTGCATTTTTTGATTTAAAATAATTGAATTATGTTGTTCTTATCTTCCGGTTAAGGTTTTTATGCCTTTAGATAATCTGCATGCAATAATTGCAGAATTATCAGAAATTTAAATGTGTAGCTAAGCCTAATTTTTTTTTACCATGGCAGCCATGTTGGTTTACATTTGAAGCTTAGCAGAGTATTGAAATTAAGTCACCAATTTGCAAAATGGAAACCAAAAGTAAATTTTCAGTTTTGTGCACTGAAAATTCTGTCTTTTTGCCTGCTGGCCGAATTCTTTGTTTTTTCGTAGAATTTCTAATTTTAATTGTAAAAAGTTGTTTTTTTATTGTTTTAACTGTATTTGGTGTTTCACGTTTTTCTATATTTTTCAATTTTTAATGAAGATATTTCAGGTTTTATGTATTTTTGATTTGTCGCGAAGTGAGGACTGAATTAATTGAATGAGAAATCCATCTCTAATGAAATTCGAGGAAATAAGTTTAAATGAAATGCAGCCAAAAATGCATATAATTTAATATTCCATACAAAGGAAGTCATGTGATGTTCGCATCAGGTTCTTTTAAATTGTTTCATTCAACAAACACAAGGATATTCGCTGGAGGGAGAAATTCTTTTCAAAGTTTTATTACTCCTGATTAATGCACCTGCACTCCTTTCGCATTTTGCAAATCCAAGACGTGATGTGAGTAGTGTTTTCTTACACCCTATGTATAACACCGTTAATCCAAATTATGGATAACGGCTGTGTTGCTGCATTTCAAGCAACTCACGTACACGTTACTTCCACCCATGCCCAACCGATTCAGGTTTCCAGCGTTGAATGGTTTCTGTAAACCATAAGACATTTTGAAGTGAATTAAAATTTCTGTTATTGTTTGCGGAAATGTTACTATTAAATACATGAATAGAATTTGGAAAATTATGCTTAGAATTTTACAAATTCAAAGGTTTTGACAGTGAGAACAATGCGCAAATAAAGAACTAACCCACTAAAGATCCACTAAAGATCTTTTTTTTTCGGAGTTGGAAGTTGAAGGTATTGAATTGTTGCTAATTTAGAAAACTAATTAAAAGGAGTTGAGTGAATTTGAACAAAAAAAATTGAAAAAGAAAAAAGAACAAGAATAAACTGAACCAGAAAAAACTATTTACCGGCACAAGATTGGTTTGAATCCTTTACAATACCAAATCAATTTCTTGTTACGTTGAAAGTTATAGATTCAAACTTTAAAAGATTAACAAGAGCTGGAAAAATGGCAAATGAATATTAATGTCCATATCGTGAAATTTATGATAAAATGAAAATCAAACATTTCGCACAAAACTAACATTGTTCAAGTAAAAACTTAAGCAAAAATTGAAAGTGCAGCCGAAGCAGCAATTATAATCGACGACAAGCAGGCTTCTACTAGCGATAGTTCAAGCAATTAAGAAGATATCTTCCTGTTACAAAATAAGATTTGTAAGTTGTGCAGCAATAAACTATGCTGCAATATAATTTATTTCATTTTTTTTCTGTAATCTTTCATTGAAATCGTGATACTACTGATTCGACTTCTGACCCAAAGATGTAATAAGTCGACCATCCCGAGTATTTAAAATAGACAATATAACTTACCAGTCAATCACAATCAACTCGGCGAATTTCCTGAACTCGGCGAACAAGGAATTTTCTGAATAGCAATCAACTCGGCTTTAATTGCTTGCGATCCTAACCTGCGCTGTAAAAGATATAAATTAACTCACCAATCTACAAACTAGTTGGAAGGCTTTCGTCGCAGGTGAACAAACTGTATTACATGAAAAGAAGAAACAAACAGTACAGAACGATAAAACATAAATTGTTACTTACTAGACGAACGGAAGAAACAGACAGTACAGAAAAATACAACATAAATTGTTACTAGATGAACGGAAGAAACAGACAGTACAGAAATATAAAAACAAATTGTTAGTAGATGAACGGAAGGACCAGACAGTACAGAAAGATAAAATATAAACTAGTGCTAGATGAACGGAAGAAACAGACCACACAGAAAGATAAAAATAAATTGTTACTAGATGAACGGAAGGAGCAGATAGTACAGAAAGATAAAAACATAAACTGTTACTAGATGAACGGAAGAAACAGGCAGTACAGAAAGATAAATCATAAATTGTTACTAGATGAACTGAAGACACAGGCAGGACAGAAAGATAAAACATGAATTGTTGCTAGATGAACGGAAGAAACAGACAGTACAGAAAGTTTAAAAATAAATTGTTACTAAATAAACGTAAGGACCAGACGGTACAGAAAGATAAAAACATAAACTGTTACTAGATGAACGGAAGAAACAGGCAGGACAGAAAGGTAAAACATAAATTGTTACTAGATGAACAGAAGAAACGGGCAGTGCGGAAAGATAAAACATAAACTGTTACTAGATGAACGGAAGAAACACACAGTACAGAAAGATTAAAAATAAATTGTTACTAAATGAACGGAAGGACCAGACGGTACAGAAAGATAAAAACATAAACTGTTACTAGATGAACGGAAGAAACAGGCAGTGCAGAAAGATAAAACATAAACTGTTACTAGGTGAACGGAAGAAACAGAGAACACAGAAAGATAAAAATAAATTGTTACTAGATGAACGGAAGGAGCAGATAGTACAGAAAGATAAAAACATAAACTGTTACTAGATGAACGGAAGAAACAGGCAGTACAGAAAGGTAAAACATAAATTGCTACTAGATGAACGGAAGAAACAGGCAGTGCAGAAACATAAAACATAAACTGTTACTAGATGAACGGAAGAAACAGACAGTACAGAAAGATAAAACATAAATTGTTACTAGATGAACGGAAGAAACAGACAGTACAGAAAGATTAAAAATAAATTGTTACTAAATGAACGGAAGAAACAGGCAGGTCAGAAAGGTAAAACATAAAATGTTACTAGATGAACGGAAGAAACAGGCAGAGCAGAAAGATAAAACATAAACTGTTACTAGATGAACGGAAGAAACAGACAGTACAGAAAGCTAAAACATAAACTGCTAACTAAAGTAAACGTTTACGGGAAAGTAGGTGTCGGCTATGCGGTGCCCGCAGGCACCGTAGTACCCTCGGTGAGATTTTTATGCGCTCTCTCTATATTACATTCATAATCGCAACCAAAATAACCAAATCGCGCATATATAAGATAATATAATCACGCAAATGCAGAGTCACCTAATGACAAAAAATGACCTATACCGAAGCATTTGTCTTTTAGCAAGTAAGAAGATTCTTGCTACCTTTACATTTGGTATTATGTTATCGTTCTGCAAATAACTTTCGCGTATTTTGAATATTAGTCACCCAATCACGCAAGATAGTCATGTTTCTCACTCTTAATTATGTATCGTGTTGGTTAACGGACTTAATGTATACACATCGTGAGTAATTATAAAATAATCTGAAAGCTTTCAGATTATATATTACGTCAGAGTGGCACTTTTTTCATTTACACACATATACGCGTTTCGAGAGCATTTAGGCTAATGTCCGTTTGGACTATAAATATTTAAAAACAGCTTATCTTTAGAATTTCCGAGACAGTCTCGTGCGCTGGAGATAATAATGTTGCATTTTATTATTGCCGTTGCTTCTTTTGAAATCGTTGAGTTTGTTAATCAAAAATTCGTTGCAACAAAAATATGAAACAGACAATAAAGCAAATTACAAATTACAAATTCGGGCTTCCAGGTGCCCATATTCGAAAGAAGGACTACGTTATTCAAAATTTTATGTTGAATTATATTCTAGATACTGTTGTTTTTTCACAATGTGAGAAACATGCATACCTTTACGCAGCTTCTTCGTTATTTAATTTCTTGAGATATAATACAGGATGATAATATTTGGTGGCAACAATTTGAAAAGTGAAACGGAAATTTATAGTGAAACGAGGCAAAATGCTGTTTCGAAACTAATAGCCTTCTGTGGTAATGCCTCTTTGGGATAATAATGACTTGGTTTTAATGATGACTATGCAGAATAATTTTGTTTTATTGATTTCAAAGACAAATACATCAGCTTACCATGAAATAATAGTATGAAGATACTCAAGAAATGTAATATCGAAAATATCTCCAAATTGTTCATTCAAATTTTGATGCCGACTATCCTACGTTCTATCCTGTGCGAGCTTAAGCATTTGAGGTCTTTTATATTGTTTGACGTTCTTAATAGTTTGAAGTGACAACTGCTGATTCTACTCTGTCATACTGAGAAGAGCTGTACAAGTACTTTTGGATAAAGTTCGAGAATCGTAAATTGTTTCTTTGGGGAAAATAAATTTCATCAGCTGTCATCGGTTCTGCGTGCATTCAATCCGTTACGAGCCAGTACGCACTTAGTAATAGATTTAGGATTTTTAACCTACGTTTCGGCCAAGTTATATGAATTAAATATGCAATGAAAAATTCAGAATACTGCTGATATGACTGGTACATTAAATGCGTTTAACATTAAATTCTCCTTTCTGAAGTCCCATTTACTAAAACCTACAGTACACGATCACGCGCTTTTATATTGTTGCGTTCGTACGGGTTCATAATGGATTAAATGCACAAGTCGTTAAAAAGTTAATATTTTTTTTTCTTTTTCCAAGAAATAAAGCAAAATGCTGAAATATTTCCTCAGAGATATTCGTGCAATATCACAATATCTCACAGCAGTTATATTTAAAATTGTTAAAACGTTCAACAAAACTCAAATTCAAAATACAGGGAAAGTGATTCTACCTCACAACGAATTCGCTACAATCAATAACAGCACTAAGCAAACAACAACAGTTCGCTTAAAACAACTCCTACCGAGCTGAGATGTTCCTAATCCGGCTTTTATTAGCTTTTTAATCAAGCACGAGAATATTCTCGTAAAATCTATTTTCTCGATTTTTCTGAATAGCAAAAGCAATTACGAGATATCTATTTAATAAATATTAAATGCACGCCGTCTTGTATTTTTTACTTTTCCAGGGTAGCTTTCTCTTAAATTTCGTCACGCGTTACATTGCACGGGAAAATAAAACAATTTTAATTACAATTCTGCTCAAAATAGCTAAATAAACACAAATTCCGTAGCAATTTATTTTCCAAATTTGAAGTATATTACTGAAATTTTGGTTAACAAAGCATTTAATACCTCCTAATATATAAATTTATCAAGAATCTTTCAGAACAATTTTCTTCCCAATTTATAGATTTTGCAAAATTAGAATCGTTTGTAATA
Organism: Stegodyphus mimosarum; assembly: GCA_000611955.2. Classification (NCBI taxonomy): domain Eukaryota; kingdom Metazoa; phylum Arthropoda; class Arachnida; order Araneae; family Eresidae; genus Stegodyphus; species Stegodyphus mimosarum. The sequence continues at coordinate 589,710 of KK116723.1, read as the reverse complement.
ATCTCGTTAATCCGTTTAAGGTTTCTATGATAATCCGTCTGCTATCATTTGGTAAATATTTGACTGAGTAACACGGATTAAATAGAATTAGAAAATAATTAATCTGCAGAATGATATTGTTTTAAAAGCACGTCATAATGATAACATTAATACGTTTTAAAATATAGTTCAAATGATAAATATCCTGTTTTAAGAGAATTAGCACTAATAATTTGTTTATATTTTTCAACTACGTATAATTGCGAATATCAGTTTTCAAGTATGATATATATAAAAACAAATTATCGATCAAAACCCACAAATCCTAATTTGAGAACATGTAGTTCTATTTATTCTCCTAATTATAACAAATTGGCACTCTGAAATAATAGTATCAGAATTGTAATGTCAGATTTCCCACTGATTCGGAGCTTTGTGCCTGTCATTGTTTGTTTTGCATTTATAATTTAAGGACACTGCGGTGAAAAAAAAGGTATAGTTCTATATCTCTCCACTCAAATTATACCTATATATTAAATTTTATAATTTTTGGTGAGAACTTCATGCAGAAATATACAAATTTATTTTGGCACACTTTTTTTCAGTTTGCGCCAAGAATAATTCACTTGGCGAAATTCTTAATTAACAGTAACCTACTTTCATTCCTTTTCTTTCATTGATGCACTAGCGGAAAATGGTCCATGGTTTATTCTTTCAAACAATTTTAACAAAGTGCGTAAACTACATTTTCGTTATAATCGCTTACAATGAAAACGCCGAATTTCAAAACGTGCCAGTATGTAAATTCACGTATATCTTAGGAAATTTTGAATAAAAAACTCTCATTTTTTGCAGGTATGCGTAGAAATATATCTACTTTAAGATGATGGTAAAACTTTTATTGCTTATAATTCAAACTTTTTTTGAATAATTTGTAAAAATTATTTAAAAATATATAATAAAAAACTGGTGCATTTTATTTGGAATGAACCTCAATTTCGAATTCTGGAAGAAGGAATCAAGTAAGTTCAATAAAAAAAGAGATATTAATAAATGTATATTAAATTCAATTAACATTGAGAAGCTAAAATTTTTAGAGCTAATTTTTTAAAAACTACTCGTGCGATTGTTACAAAACTTGGCAATTTGGCGAGTCTTAGAATCGAAATATGGAAAAAAATTGGCATGCTATTTCAGAACACGTCCGATTTTGTGTCAAAATACCTAAACATTAAAAGCAATTCTCTATATAAATGTAATACATATATTCTAAGTCGTTCTTTCGATGCATGAAAACGCAAGTTGAATTTCGTCAATTTTTTTCGCAGTGCACATCTATTTATATTTCTTGAAATAAAATCTTTAATATTTTGAATTTTTTCCGCCCATACTCCCTCAGTAACGTTTGAATTTGTATTGCGCCCTTATTGTCAAGATGGTTGCCTACCTCTTCAGCAAAACATATGAAAGCTGTCAGCCTTCAGTAGGATACATGTGTATAGTAATTGCAAAATGAACATAGTCTATAATAACGTTATAGATACAAAAACACAGGAAGCTGGCGTGCAAATGTTCATGTTTATAAAGGCAGCCAGCTTTTGGTAATGTCTTCTCAAGCTATCGGGAATCGATCATCAAAATAAAATTTCTGCGTTATTTTGGAGATCACAATAAGAAAGATATTTAAATGAATTAAGAAGAGTAATACATCCATCGAAGAGACCTAAGAGAAATGTAAGTTTATGAATTGCATGATCTGCATGTTAAAATAAATGCATATTGTCAGTATCATTCATTCCAAAAATAAACACTTATATTTTAATGCTCAAATTTGGTTTATTTTGAACATTTTGTGAAAGTAGAGAAATTTTCAACATAATTATTCCCAAACGATATTAAAATAGAAAATTGCATTTCTAAAATTCTCTCCTGAAGAAAAATATTAGAAGTTTTGTTGAACTCACTTTCTCTCTCTGCTTCAGATAGAGTTAAAATAAATGAAAATACCAGAAGATTTTCATCTAGAAAATTTTTCTTTCTTACATCTCGTAAATAATAATCCCAGAAACACGAAAAACCAATTTCCGGATGCGGAGTTATTTTTCATTTTTATTAACCGGAAATGTGTGGGCGGACGTTGACAACTTCGAAAGATATGTCTGGATTCCACAGATGATGATGACTTCTTCTTAGCCCGGGAATATCCAAAGCGAGTGCAAGAGTGGCAAAACGTGACCTTTATAGTTAGTTATATAAATAATCTGATAAAAGTAAATATCATACGATTAAACTGCGAAGAAGAATAAAGATATTGCAATAAACGTCTTTATTTAGGCGCAAAAGATTTCATTTTTTGATTATCTTTTTTGACACTGAACCTGTAGAGATATTAGGTATGTTTTTGAAAGCAGGAGAGATGAAAAATGAGCAATGCCCTCGCCGATACTCGAACCACGGATCTCTCGAATACGCGCCGAGCGTGCTGACTACTAAACCACGAAGGCATGCGAAGAAGATGGGAGATATAACTTATATACTCCCCTTTTTAAAGGGCAACTGGGGATTAAGGGACTTAATCGCCAAGTCCTGGTGGTGGAGATGTGGTATGTACTATTGCACTGAACAATATAGTAGAATTGTGCTCTAGATTATAGTACGATTTCATCGATATAAAACAATTTAAGAATAGCTTGCTGCTTTAAATGTATTATACAAAGAATGAAAGCAATACAGCAGCGAAAATTCTATTTTTGTTTATGACATTAACTTCTCACTAGATCAGTTAATATTCATCTTTCTTTTCCTATGAAATTAAGCATTATAGCTCCTGATTATGCAATATGATTACAAAAATTTTCGTAATGAGTGTTTATTATTAGAAACAAAAACTTTTCAGAAATTCAACATGAACTTGATATATGTGTTGATATACTTGAACAAAAGTTACATACATTAGGTTATTTCGAAGCAGGAGCCATGAAAACTGAGCAATGGCCTTGCCGGGACAGGAACCTGGGGGCCTCTCGAATACTCGCCGAGTCTGCTGACCATTACACCAGGAAGGCATGCTAAGAAGGCGGGAGAAATACCTTATATACTCCCCCTTTTGAAGGGCGACTGAGGATTAGGCCAAATCCTGGTGGTGGAGAATCATCATCCACCACCGTTTTTAGTTCGTTCAACATAGGTACATTAGGTTAGTTTGAAAGCAAGAGAGATGAAAAATGAGCAATGCCCTCGCCGGTACTTGAACCACGGGCCTCTCGAATACACCATCATGCACCAGCACGACCACTACACCACTAAGACATGCTAAGACGGCCGAAGAAATACCTTATAAACCAAAGTTCTTATAGTAGTTTAATTCTGAAATCCAGATTTAAAATGCATACTTACACAACTACAGAGGCTGTTCGCAAATTTTTCAGACAATTTTGCTTCTGCTTAGAGATCTTGAAGCAAAACTTCTTCTGCTTGCAGTCTTTTTTTGACTGCAACTACATTTTTGGAAGTATCAATTATGGTTTTCTAATTAACAGTTTTATTTTCATGCAAAATGTCGCTTTAAAGAATATTTGGATGGAAGGCTATGTTTGTATTCTATCCGAAGAAAATTATTCGTATCTAGTTATTACAAAAAGTTGTGAAAGCCATGGGTTTTCGATAACTAAAGCTACGATAGGTAATGCTGTTAATAACAGAGGTAAAAGATGTCAAAATTTAGCTTCGAGCGGAAAAATTGTTCCAAATACGTATCCAAGGAAACAAACGGAATGTTTCGAATGTTGTAAAAGTAAGATCATTAAAAGAAAATCCGCCAATTCAAAGGACAGTTGCAAAATCATTAAAATGCTCAGCGTCAACTGTAAATAAAGTGATGAATGCTGATTTGAATCTTAAAAAGGCGAAAAAATATGACGTGCATCCTCTTTCTCCCCGGCATTTTGCCGGTTGCAGAACACGCTGCAGAATTCCTTATGGGAAACATTTATCCGGACAAAAATGGAAAAGTGTTATCACAGTAGACGAATCTTGGATGTACTTAAATGGCTGCAATAAAAAAATATCCATTTATTATCATCAAAAAGGAGAAGCAAAACCTTAAAACATGGTTCAAGGAATCTAAATAAAGTTTTTCTGAGGGTTTTATGATTGCTGTTGGTTTTTCATTTAACAGAAAATTAACAGCAGAGAGAGTGGAGAAAAATGTTAAGATCAACTCCACATATCATCAATATGTTTTACATCCAATTTTCAAATATGAATGAACCTTCTCTTTACACAAAGTACCAGCAATCAGTAGAACTGCATCAATTCAAAGCAAGCCGCGACACGTCAAAATTTACTGTTAATTTCCTCGAAAAAAATGGAATAAGAAAGAACGTGTTGACGTTCCCAAGAAACAAAAAAACAAGAAAGAACAATGCAAAAAATTGCGGAATTCTAGCAAAAGCTGTTTGTGCAGGTCCTCAAAACATGGTATGAAAATGCAATAATAGGCAAGTACGAATGTTTGGTGCGTGATGAAAACATATTACAAGAGTAAGTACAAAAATATGAGATTATATTACTACATACAACAGAAAAATCCAGATAAAAGTCAAATAAACCGAATGTAAATAGCTAGAATTACAGATTTAGGGAGATAAACATAAAAACTATTCATTTTGTATATTGAGAGCTGACATTGCCTTTTGCTGTGCATGTGATCTTCACCGTAATAGTCACAAATACTGATAGCAAGACTGTCAATAAGTTTTTATTTATCGCAGAAGTTTCTGACTACTTGATAGTAATGGGTTCTTAATTGTGCAGTTTGCAGTTCTGAGTGTATTCTGTTATTTCTCACATACATGATGAGTTCGTCATCTGGGCTGAACACATTTCTGGGCTGCTTGCAATTTCTTTTTTTTTTTTTTTTTTTTTTTTTTTTTGATAAAGTGATATGATTGCGCCCAAAACAATGCGAGCTAGCTTATTTTAAAAAATCCTTTACGAAGTCATCAGCGCAATGGTACATGCAGGCTATTTAAATAGCCTGTATGTACCATTGCGCTGAATTTGCCAGTTGATTTTAAAAACTATTCACCTGATGCTTTGTATTTGGCATTTGAAATGAGAAACGTTTCAAATTTTTGCCACTTGCGTCTATTTTATAGAAAGATAAAATGTATTGTTACTAATTTTGTATTTAGTTAGATATTTTTAGTAGAATTATAATTAAAATCGTTGTATTTCCCCGTTCAACACGTGCGGGATAAATTTTGAGAGAAAGCTATGCCAGAAAAGTAAAAAAAATACATAAGCATGTGCATTTAGCATTCAATAAATAGGCATCAATTTAATTTGCATTGAAATTGAATAAATGTAATTAACCACTATGTTAGCTTTAACCGTAATTTCATCCTTTTATTGGTATCCAGAAGTCTGGAGAAGCAGAAAGGGCTAGAACTATCTCATGCGACAGGTTGAAAACTATTTAAAGCCGGAGAGGGACATCTCAGCTCAGTTGTTTAACTTTAGTTGCTTAGTTATTATTATTGCGATTTATTTAGTTCCGCGTGAACTGAGATATCTGAATTAGCTTTCTCTTTAGACAACGCTTTGCATATTTCTTCGTATTTTAACGTTTTTAATAGTTTGAAGTGTAAATACTGATTACACCGCGTGATATTGTGAACACTTGTACGAATATCTCTGAAGAAAATTCAAGCGTTTTGTGATATATTTCTTTTGAAAAGAAAAAAACTTTATTAACATATTATCGAACTTGTGCATTCAATCTATTACGAATCCGTACGCACGCAACAGTATAAATGTTATATAATCGCATGAATTATTACAATACTTTTTAACTTGTATTTTCTTAAGAATAATTTCCTATTATTTTTCATACGATTTTCTCTATTTTCAGATGATATCGTTTACAGTGTTGCTTGTTCATTATCCCATATTTGGAGCTCTTCATACTGCAGTTTTAGGTAAGTTATCTTATTCCATTTCTGTCTGTTGCTAATAATTTCTCAGATGTACAATTCATACAGTAAAAAGATATTCAATCTGATAATAAATACTGAATTTCAACCAAGCTTCAGACATAAAGCTTCTCGGCTTTTCGTCCTGGAGTACGTTATTTATTCGCACTGAGATGTTGCAGTTTACTTCGCAATATCGCTCTTATTCTGATAGCGGCGACAGTTAAAAATGAAGAATATATAAGAAGAAAACAATGCTACAACAACACACCAAATATCGTGGCCCGAGATGTCCAGTTTTCGTTTGAAATATCATCACACGTTATTTTATTTATTTATTTTTTTCTGCAGTATTTCGCCATTTTTTTTTGGTACAATGGGCTACACAATTTCGAAATTATCTAATGACAAAGAGGCTGCCATAAAGATTCCTTCAGGACAAGGGAATAATTCATAGCAATTGACTTTGTTCTTAAAATCATCCGATGAAGTTAATTTTTCACTCAAACAAAGCTCCTATATGGCGTTCTTAGGTACGTTCTTGTTGCTGTGAAAAAAAAAAAAAGGATTGAGAACAAAAACCTGGTTTGAAGGTTTGTGTCTTTCTTTCCTCACTGTAGTTCCTTTTATCTATCTGTGGTGTCAGGAATTGACGTCAACTGAATTTTGCAAACTTCAGTTGGAAATCAGCCATAATATGATGTAGATTGAAGTAACTACTTGAGGGAGGTATGGGCAAATAGTTTGATGTCTCGTAAAAGAAATAAAACCAGTGAAGCCAACAAAATCATAGAAATAGACGACAGCCTTTTCGCAAAAAGAAAAAAAAACATTGGATATGTTTTCTAAAACAATGGTTTTTCGGGGAGTTTATGCCGGGAGAGCAAAGAATATTTTCTGGTCGCCGTTCCCGATCGTTTTGCTACAACATTGACGACTGCCATCCAGGAAAACATTGCGGATAGCAGCATAATATTTTTAGAGTGATAGAAAGGATATAAGAAAGAGGAATTGCGAAATGCTAAACTGTTCGCTGTGAATCACAGTTATAATTTTGTAGAACTCAGAAACCGGATGCGTACCCAAACTGTGAAGCGATTGTGCGGCAGTGCTAAATGGAAAAATAAATTTCAGCGGAGCACTGTTCGCTACCATTTACTAATATTTGATAGAATTTATGTGGTGTGAGTGATATTCAAAACTAAATTTTTTTCTATAGTGTTGAATGAATTTGGAATTTTATGCCGCCTATTTAGATTAAATTTCGTTTTGTTTTTTCTTGTTTTTTATATATATGCAGAATTCTCTAGATTAGAAAACTAAGAAGAAAAATTTACTGTCTCTAAGAATTATGAAATTAAAAAAAAATTTACTTTTTACAGAAATAATTTTTTTAGTCATTTGAACTCTATTTTTATTTCATAATTTTTATACTTGACAACAATTGGTGGCCCAAAAAAAGAGTCTCATTTTTACCTGATGCAGGTCTAACGGAATAGTGCCACGATATCTTTCATAATTGACTAAATGACATACTCTAATGATATAATGATTATACTCTTCAAATAATTTTTAATTTTTGAGAGAGATACCCAGGCTGTACGCAGTGTCAGTATAAGAAATCAAATATATAAAAACGAAAGTTTGCACTATTATGAAATATCAAATATGCGAAAAAATTTATGAAACTTCGGAATGATTTTTGCTTAAAAAGGAATCTGAAATCAACGTTATATTCTGCATTTGGAATATCAGAACATTTCGACAGCGAAATTTAGGAAAATTTGAAATTCTCATTTTTAGCAAAAGAAGAAATATATTATTCTTCAAAATTTCTCTTCAAAACTGTTGTTTTCTTTCGTTCTTGAAACAAGAAAGAATAAGAAATACAAACGTGGTTTTATATCCCAACAACATAAGATCTCTTCCATTTATTTTCTGCAATTACATTGCTTATAAGTATGGCAAACTGAATTATTTTAATGTATTCTGTATGTATAATAATTATTTTAAAGCATATGTTACTAATGTAACCGTTAGTATAATTAATAATGAGATCTTTCTAGCATTATAGTAACATATATCATGTGTTACAATGATAGGGCGTCTCTATAATTATCGCATCATTAAGTTATTTTCCCAATGAACGTCGATATAACCATAATAATTGAATATCTATATAAACGCACATACATTCCTAATGAACACTGCGAAAAAAAATCTGAAAGCTTTCAGATTTTAAATTACGTCCAAAGGGGCGTTTTTTTCACGTTTTCTGTGTTACCTTTATTTATTACATATCACGTTCTCCGCACTTAAACCATAAAATTCAGTTCAACAGCAATATTACAAAATAATTTTAAAATGAGTCTATCTATAGAATTTCCGATACACAGTTCCGCGCGCTGGATATAAAAAGATGGTTTTTTTTCCTTCCCGTAGAGTGTTGCCATTGCTCGCTTTTAAAGCGTTGAATTTGTTAATCAAAAATTCGTTAAAGTTTCCCAAAATATGAAATCGATAATAAAACAAATTACAAGTTACAAATTTGGGCTTCTAGATGCATACAGGGTGTTTATAAAGTCCCGGACCCATTCTGATGTTTAATAACTCATAAAATAATAAAAATAGATTAAAATTAATAACATAAATGGTTAGATAGACTCAAAAAGTTTCATGACCCTTGTCAATGAACTTCCACGTGTGCCTCCTTCGTCGCACGGAGAATATCAAGTCGATATTCAATTTCACGCCAGGTACCGGCAAGCATGTCGGCATCTACAGAGGCTATTGCGGTTGTCATTCTGGCTTTTAGGTCATCCATGTTCGACACTCTCCTTCTGTAAACGTTGTCCTTGACAAATTTCCAAAGGAAAAAGTCCAACGACGTTATATCAGGTGATCTGGGTGGCCAAGGAATTGGATCTCCTCGCCCAATCCATCTTCCCGTAAAATGGTCATTCAAAGAACTACGAACGATGGTATCCCAGTGAGGTGGTGCACCATCTTGTTGCAAAAAGACATGTGGCTGAAGCTCTTCTAGTTGTGGAAATATGAAGTTTTCCAACATGTTTAAGAATACGACTGATGAGACTGTCTTTTCTGCGAAAAAAGAAAGGCCCAATGACTCGGTCGTGCATTAGTCCACACCACACATTAACTTTTGGGGAATCCCTTTGTGCCTCACGGTATTCATGGGGGTTTTCAGATCGTAATTATAATTAATAAGCAATTAATAAGCAGACGATATTTCTAAAGGTACAGATATTTAGACTGGAAAAGAAATTATCTGAAATTAACCACACGCGCAGACGATATTTACAAAAGTAAAGATATTCAAACTTGAAAAGAAAAATATTTAAGTTATTCCGTCAATAAATGCCGTAAGTTTCTTTATATCTTCATTACTTTATGAATTATTAAACATCAAAATGGGTCTGGGACTTTATAAACACCCTCTATATTCGGGCGAAAACGTTCAATGTTCAAAATTTGATGGCTGTAGGTACCCTTCTTTTATCCCAGTGCGAGAAACATACCTACATTTATGGAAATTCTTCATTATTTAATTCTTTAAATATAATACGGGGCGATAATATTTGGTGGCAACAATTTGAAAAGTGAAACAACGCTTGTAGTGAATCAACGCAAAATATCAAAACGAAATTAATAGTCCTTCTGGACAAATTGCCCCTTTGATTTAAAAAAGGGGGGATAGCAATTCTGTATCTCCCGTTGTACTGGGCCGATTCAACTCACGTTTTTCATTTCTGGAAAGCAAACTTAGGATATGTATTAGATTTACATATAGCATTGTTCTATTATAAGTTTTTTGACACAAAATTGGACTGAAATAATATGCCAATTTTTTTTCCGTATTTTGTTTCTACAAAATTATGCCAGACTGCCAAGTGTTGTAAAAATCGCACGAGCACTTTTTAAAAAATTAACTCTCAAATTTTAGCACCTCCATATTAATTGAATTTTGGTGTATATTTATTAATCTCTCTTTTTTTATTAAACTTATTTGATTCTTCCTTTCACATTTCGAAGTTCATTCCAAATAAAATTCACCCATTTTTTATGATTTATTTTTTTAATTTGTATTTTAAAATAATTTTTATAAATTTTTCGAAAACAGTTTTGATATATATCCTATAAAATTTTTGCTATCATCTTAAAGCGGATGCATTTCTAAGCATACATGCAAAAAATTAGTTTTTTTATTCGAAATTTCCTCTTATATACGTGAATTAACATATTGGCGCATTTTCAGATTTGGCATATTGGTTATAAGCGATAATAATGCCGAATGTGGTTTACGAACTTTGTTAAAATTATTTGAAATTATGAACAATGACCATTTCCCCGTTCGCGTACTATGACAAGAAGGAAAGGAAAATAGTTGGCTATAAATTAAAAAGTTCTCCAAGTAAATTATTCTTAGCGTAAACTAAATAAAATGCACCAGGATAAATTTTTAAATTTCTTCATAAATTTCTCAAAAAATTACAAAATTTATATCTAGACATAATTTGTGTCGTGGAATCGAAATATGGAAAAAAATCGGTGTGCTATTTCAGAAAAATTCCGATTCTTATGGAACAGCGCACAGAAAACGTGCACGAAACGCACGCTGCGTTCAAACACAGATCTAAACACCTCAGAACAGAGCACACAGAAAGTCTTTTCCTGTTTCCTTCCGTGAACGGTGTCATGTTGATAGGCGCCTGGGCTTGGCCCTATCCCAGTATAACTTAGGTAGTTTTACGAATGTTAGCATAGCATGAGTATGATTGATAAGGCAATAGGTTGTAGATGATAAGCAGAATTGTAGAATTTTTTGTAAATTTAGAAAAGTCCATTTCGAATATTGTAGAAGTTTCTATTATATGGAAGGATGAAATTATTATTTCCTTTCAAGAGCTGGTATTTGAGTCAAGGAGAGAAGCGAGCAGAAGAATCTGGTTGGCTGTGGAGGAGAAGCTGATTGGAGGAAAGTACGATTAGTGTGTGCTAGGGGGGAGGGGCGACAAACTCTTTTCAGAACCATACGATTTAGAAGGACGGCCGAATGGGTGGGGGTGGGGGGGAGGTAACTTTAGACCTGCTGTTACCAGGGACCAATAGGAACGAGGTTAGAAATTTGTGGACTTAGAAAAATTTTTAGTAGTCTATGGACTTGGAATATTTATCGAAGACCTGTGGACTTAGAACAATTTCAAATCAGAAGATTGAGGACTTAGAGAATTTCATTTGAACTATTTTCTGGACTTAGAGTAATTTTCAGATGTTATGAACTTAGGATATATTTCAGTTATTTCAATTACTGACTTAGAAATTTTGATTAATACAGGCTCAGAACATGAATAAAATTAGGAGTTGTTTAGTACAGTGTGTATATATATACATATGTATATATATATATATATATATATTTTTAATTATTTTACACAGACATTAGTAGTAAGTTCTCAATAAAGCCTTAGGCCTTCGTCTATTTATCCTGTTCATTCATGTCATCCTGTCATTCATTTTCCTGTTTCGGCGCCATCTTGCAAACTGACGCTGCGGCTGCGCAGTAAGCATGGCAAGCAAACAGCAGGTAGCACATGAGAAACTTGGACAATTGCCAATGCTCACGGTGCAGTTTTACGCGGCCAGGGAATACATCTATTTATTATTAATTTTTAAACCGCACCGTTCATTTATAAACACCATTTTTTTCCTAGCGCAAGAATAACCGTCTGCATTTGGATATTATTACTTGTTTTAGCAAAATATTGTTACGTGCTTACGGGTTCGTAAAGGATTGAATGCACAAGTCGTTAAAAAGTTAATAAAATGTATTCTTTTCACAAGAAATAAAACATAAATAAAAATCTGAAAGGTTTCAGATTTTAAATTACGTCCAAAGGGGCGTTTTTTAAACATTTTGTATGTTACTTTTATTTATTGAATATCATGCTCTTCGCATTTAAACCACAAAATTCAGTTCAAGAACAATATCGCAAAATAGTTTTAAACTGAGCCTATCTGTAGAATTTCCTACACACAGTCTCACGCGCTGCAGATAAAAATGTTTTTTTCTGTACAACGTTGCCATGGCCCGCTTTGAAATCCTCGAGTTTGTTCATCAAAAATTCGTTAAAGTTTTACAAAATATGAAATCGTTAATAAAACAAATTCCAAATTTCAAATTTGGGCTTCCAGATGCCCATATTCGCAGCAGGATTACGTCATTCAAAATTCCACGGCTCTAGGTACCGTCGTTTTATCACAATGCGAGAAACATACATACATTTATGCAGATTCATCATTATTTAATTTCTTTAAATATAATACAGGGCTGCAATATTTTGTGGCAACAGTTTGAAAAGTGATACAGACTTTTAATGTTTCCGACGCAAAATCGCGAAGCGAAAACAATAGTCCTTCAGGGACAGAGCCCCTTTGGACTAAAAATGCTGAAATATTTCATCAGAGATATTCGTACAATATCGCAGTATCTCACAGCAATTAAATTTTGAACTACTAAAACGTTAAACAGAATTTAAGTCAAAACAGAGGAAGATAATACGATCTCACCGCCAATTAGCTACAATCAATAACAGCACTAAGTAAATAACAATAGTTCGCTTAAAACAACTACTACTGAGCTGAGATGTTTTAATCCGGCTTTTATAAGGTTTTTAATTAAGCACGGGAATATTCTCTTAAAATCTATTTTCCCGATTTTTCTGGATAGCAATAGCAATTAACAAGATATTTATTTAATTAAATTACAATAACACACCGAACAAATATTAATTTAGAAGTCAGCGTTATATTTTCAAATTTTCACAGGACTAGTTTCGATGGTTTTTACAGAACCACCATCCTCAGCTGGAAAAGCGCAAAATGCGCTTTGCAGCTGAGGATTCTACTAAAGTTTTCTACTAAAATCATTTTGCGTTTTTGCAGCTGAGGATGGTGGTTCGGTAAAAACCACCGAAACTAGTCCTGTGAAAATTCGAAAATATAACGCTGATAATTTCCATTCTATTAAAAACAGCAAAAAACAAAATACAAAATACAAAATCCTTAACAATATATTAACAGTTCGATACCTGAAGTGAATATGCCAGGACGCTATAAACTAAAGGGGCGTTCCGTCAGAAATTTAACTCTTCATCACTATAAAGATTGTAAAAGTATTTCAGATATTCAATACAAGCTTTCTAGCTCTCTATCCAAATTATCTATCAAACGTTCAGCTATCTTTGACATTATTAAAAGATGGATATTGCATGGAATTATAGAAAATGTACTTGGTAAATCTGGACCATATTCCAAGCTAATACGGAAATTTATTCTACGAAAAATCAAATAAAAGTCAAATGTTTATAGATTTTGGTGTTCTTTGGTAGCTTAAGCTAGTATCAGACCCTAACGGATTTGGAGTAAATTATCGCTTCGTCTGGAAAGAACTGAAAAGTCTTAAAAAAGTTTAAAGTAATCATTTTTCTTAAATCAGAACTTGAATATCAGAACGCATTTCTCTTGTTCCACAGAGCAACCGTGTCGACGTAACTTAAATTAACAGTCAAATTCAACTTAAAATTTAACCTAGTAGTTAAAACCTATTCAATTTAATTTAAGTTAGCTCAGAATACCTCACAGAGGTAATAATTTAAATGTCGGCAGCAATAACACAAAGCCGAAGAATTACAATTTTTTCAGAGCCAGCGAAATCTATTCACGAAGCCTCAAGACACAGAAACACGCTCTGTGTTAGAGTCCAAAACCCTCGACTTAAATACTCTCAACCTCATTTGCGCTCTGCTGAGGAAACGGAAAAGAGAAGTGATAGTAAACCTGAAATTATAAATAAATACTAGGTTAATTAAAATAATAGCTCAACAGAAGCCGAACGGTAAAGCTACTGAGCATTAGTAGTTCGGTTCGAGGTTCGAATTCTGCAAACGGGAAGGCTGTCTGGGCATTTTCGTGGTTTCCCCCATGTGTAATGCCTATGCGATGAGCCAGTTTCCCTTAGAACGTCCTCCACGAAGGCATCCAACTCTTCAAGCAGATATCCCTCGAGTACTTTGCCATAATCAAATAAATCAAACCCCCCCAAAAAAACAATTAGAATAATAACAAGCATGCATAATAACGCTTCGGAATTTACAACGGACTTAGAAGAACAGTTTGCAATAAAATTTGACCCTAAAACTATTTAATCAACACAGCATATGGATACGAGGGGCGATCAGCAAGAAGAAAATTCTTCGTTAGAAATAAAACAAGAAAAATAAATCCAGTGTTCACGAAGTGCACGGTAAACAAAGATTTAACCTCTTGAAACAATATTATATATGCAGACGAGTCAAAATTTAATATACTCGCATATGGCTGCGAAAGACGAATTGCTGTGAGTTGAATGCCGAATAAAAAACTGCATTCGAAAACCTTATTGTCTACCGTTAGCATATTGCTTAACAGTAGACAATAAGGTTTTCGGCTGTTTCTGATAAAAGTCTGGAGATATATCGCTGCCTCTGCTTTGGGAGATATAGTTTTTTGTAGAAAATGATGTAGGTGAGTATAAATATATAAATATTTTTACTAGAAACCTGAAAGCATGTGCAGAAAATAGTGGCATGCAAAATCACACATTCAAATGTTTTGAGATAACGATTAAGCATTTTGCTTTAGGTCAACTGTCCTGAAGTTGCCTAAGCTCTTTCATATTCTCCGGACTTAAATCCTATCGAACATGTATGGGGCAAGTAGGCGAAGGAATACAGAAACATAGCTTCCAAAGCTCTGCTGAAAGTAATTATTTCGAAGGATTAATACAAAACTGAACATTGCTACACGAAACACAAAATAGTTGATTCTATACCGAAGTGCATGATAGTGTAATTTTAATAGAAGGATATCCTACAATATATTTAATGCCAATTTTTCGAGTTTTTATTAAAATAAACTATTTGTTGAAAATGTCTGAATACTTATCTGAGTTACTTTCCAGAACTTTTTGAATAAATTATTATTATTACAGTTCAAAGGGGTTTTGTCCCTGAAGGACTATTGTTTTAGTTTTGACATTTTGCGTTGATTCACTATAAATGTCCGATTCACTTTTCAAATTTTTGCCACCAAACATTATCGCACTGTATTTTATTTGCAAAAATTAAATAATGAAGAATCTACATAAATGTATATATGTTTCTCGCATTGTGATAAAACAATAACAATGGAGCCATCCGATTTTGAATAATGTACATTTCCACCCGAATATACGCATCTGGAAGACCAAATTTGGAATTTTTAATTTGTTTTATTTTCCATTTCATATTTTGTAAAATTTTAACGAATTTTTTATTAACAAATTCAACGATTTAAAAGCGCGCAGTGACAACAGTCTACGGGGGGGACTTTTTATCTTTTTAAAGATATGCTGATTTTAAAATTATTTTGCGATATTCCTGTAGAACTGAATTTTATGGTTTAAGTGCGAAGAACATGATATTTAATAAATAAAGGTAACACACAAAGCGTTAAAAAAACGTCCCTTTGGACGTAATTTAAAATCTAGATACATTTCAGATTTTTTTTTCTTTTTTAACCAAAACATTTAACAATTTTTAATAAACAAACAGGTTTTAAAAAAGGTGATAAGCAATATAGGCGGAAGAAAATAAAGTTCTTTCGCTAGTATTTAGTAACTGATATCTATATATACACTCACGTTTGTGAAAATTGCAACACCATGAAGGACTTACGCGAGTGAGCTGAAATTTTCAGGAAATGCAAAGTAGCGCATGATATGCAAATGATTAGAATTGCAAATCCGTAGCGCATGCGTATGCTGAGCAGCGCCCTCTGAACGGCTGATGGATCCGAATAAATAGACGGCTATAGCGAGGCGTGTATGGTTATCGGTGGTTATCTGCTAGTGGTAAACGTTAACTCAATCTGTACTTATGCCTCGTCGACGAAAGAGAGCGAGATTTGAACAACTTACAGAGTTTGAACGAGGGAGAATCATCGGCCTTCGTGAAGCTGGATTGTCGTATCGTGCAGTAGCCTCTCGTGTGCAGCGTAACAGCAGCACAGTGATGCGCGTTTGGAAGCAGTGGACGGACGAGTGTCGGACAACTCGGAAATCCGGGAGTGGACCCCGAAATGTGACGTCAGCTCGCGATGATAGACACCTGGTCCGCATGGCGCGGACGGACCGTACAGCTTCCTCTAGACAATTGGCAGCACTGTGGTCAATAGCTACAGGTGTTTCATTGTGTGCTTCATCAATTCGTAGACGTCTGCTGCAGTGTGGACTGCGCGCACGGACTCCTTTATACAGGATCCCCCTAACGCACGACCATCGCCGCCTGCGGCTACAATGGGCCAATCAGCATAGAGACTGGCGTGCTGATTGGCAGCATGTCGTGTTTTCTGACGAATCCCGCTTTAATTTGTGGTACCATGATGGCCGCATTCGTGTCAGACGCTATGCCGGTGAACGCCACCTTCCGGAGTGCATTATCGAACGCCACAGTGGACGAACACCCGGAGTTATGGTCTGGGGCGCCATAGCATATCATAGACGATCTCAATTGCTACGAATTGTGGGCAATCTGAACAGCAACCGGTATATCCGTGAAGTTCTACAGCCCGAAGCTGTTCCCTTCCTTCAAAGCTTGCCAGGCGCTGTATTTCAACAGGACAATGCCCGCCCTCATACTGCTCGGATTGTTAAATCCTTCTTTGCAGCGCAGCAGGTACAGCTTCTTCCTTGGCCTGCGTGTTCCCCGGATATGTCGCCAATTGAACATGTGTGGGATGTCATTGGTCGGCGTCTTGCTCGTGATCCTCGTCCTGTTGCGTCTGCAGACGAACTTTGGGTACGCGTACAAACGATATGGAATGCTCTTCCTCAGTCAGACATTCAAACTTTGTTTGACTCCATGCCACGTCGTGTAGCAGCACTTATTGCGGCGCGTGGTGGCCACACAAAATATTGATTCTGATCTCTTGTTCTTATTTGTTTGCTTTGAACATTTAATCATTTATTTGTACCACTACCACTCAACTGTGTATTAAATTGCATTCAATTATGACGATTCCTTCTTGGTGTTGCAATTTTCACAAACGTGAGTGTATATAAAGAAGAAAGTCTGGGAGTATGTTCGCGATTAACTCAATCGCTACTATAACTATCGTCACTAAACTTTCTACAATTCTTTTCTGCGTCCTGGGAAAGATCGACGTCCCCTTTTTTCCAAAAAAAAAAGTGCCTAAAATAAGAGATATTAATTAAAAACTCTGAAAACGCTAGTTTTCGCGCTCATTTTTCCGAGTGGCAACAGTCTCGCACGCTGGAGATAAAAGTCTGCTTTTTGGAGAAGTTTTGCCATTGCTCGCTTTGAAATCGTAGAATTTGTTAATAATATATTCCTAAGTTTTACAGTGAAATAAAAAATAGCATTGCAAAACATTAAATACATTATTTCCGATTCCAAAAATTCGTGGGAAGCCATTTCGACTATTGCCATCTTCGTACGACTTTAATCAGCCGAAATATTAATTAAAAACACTGGAAGCGCTAACTTTCGCACTCATTTTTCCTTGTGGCAACAGTCTCACGCGTTAGAAACAAAAATTCTTTAGTTTGAAAAATATTGCTACTGCTCGCTTTCAAATCGTTGAGTCTGTTAATCGAAAATTTCTAAGTTTTACAAAATTTAATATATATATATATATATAAAAGAATGCCTGTTTGTTTGATTGCTCACATTATTGATTTGTGATCAATTATGATCAGTTTTTTGCCACATTTAATCCACTAAAAGTGAATATAGATGAAATATTGAATGGAACTTTAGCTTTTGCGACCATTTGATTAGAAAGAGGAAAATCATTAAAAACTGCGTGCCATTGCTGCTGATATAATTGTCAGGACTGAGTGTTCGGTGCATACTGTTGGCGAACATATTCGTGAAATACTTTAAGTCCTGATCTTGAACGGGGAGCTGAATGCAGCTATGTTCTGTGGTAGAAAACTGTGGTTAAGTGGTAGAAGAACTGGTAGTAAGAAGGATTTAAAATACTCTTTTATTAAACCGCAATTATATACAGCCACTTCCCAACTCGGGAGGGATACAGAAAATAATGACCGCACTTGGGTCTAAACTGAACAATCAAATAATTTAAACTAGAGTTAAGTAGAATATTAAATCGTCGTTGCTCACAGAGCTAAGAAGGCGAGGTTGGCCTCTGTGCTAAATGGGGCGTAGCAAGGTTTAACTAATACTAACGCACTTAGATTTACTTCAATAAGTAATAGAGTAACAGCGCTAAGGCTTAGAATTTAAATACTAGCTAGTCAGGCGAACGTCGAACAGAGCAGCAGTGGTCTGAGACTAAAAGCTCTCTCACACTGAGTAGTTCCTCGCTACCGTTTAAATATAAACTTGGCTCCACTTCAAATTAGCATAAAGCTGAAACGCGTGCTTATTCTAACGGGAAATTGAAATAAGAACAGAAAGGAAAGGCAAATTAAAATAAAACTTTGTTAGTTTAAACTAAAACCTTACATAATGAGAGAGAATAAGTTTATTTCTATATCGACAGATTTATGTGGTTCCGGTACTCATCAGACTGAAAAATGTATGAGTATGAATCGTATTTTTTGCATCGTTATTAGAGAAGGATTACAGCGGTTTCGTTCTCTCTGTTATTAGATACATTACTCTCAATCTAACTCAACTGGCATCGGGTACTTTCGCTAGTTCTGAAATCAATCTGAAAAACACTAGTATCTAAAAAACAAAGGTAAGCCGCTGTTATTTTCAATCACGTATTACCAAAGAGTGTTAGAATAATTAAAATTTATTTTAACGGTTTCGTACATTTAATAAAAAAAACGTGTGTCTTGAAATGATTTTTCTTAAATATTTATTATATTTGAACTCTGTTTTCAAAAAGATATCGATTTTACCAGAGAAGATATTACCGCGATTTTTAATAATACATTACTGTGGTAATTTTCATTGAAATAGCAAATAATTATGGTTTGTTTCTAATGTGAAATTCATACTACCATGCAAACGATAAATTCTTAACATAAAAGATTTTCTCTTAATGAACGACAGTATTCTCTGTTTGGGCAAGCCTAAAAAATTCTAATAATATGCAGCAAATAATCAGCTCTATAAATGCCCGAAATCCTTGCAGACGTTAGGAAATTGATTTTCAGAAATTAAGGTTCTTAAATTTACTACTATTCCCAAATTGTTCAATTATTTTGATATATAACAGTTTAACTTTAAAACTTCACAACATAACGACTTTTTCTGCAACAAAATATACCATTAATTTTCAACAGAGTCAAAATTATTTACTACGTTTCTCGCAGCATGGAATAAACGTTACCAGTCTATAAACTACCAAGGTAATAAAAGGATATTTCAACAAATCTCTACATTTCATCAGACAATATGTTGTTCGCTCGACGATCATGATTGTCGTCTCAATCTGCGAGTGCCCTGGGGCGGATATTGGCCCAAACCTACGTTTCCCGATAATGACCTAGCTTTCCAGAACAGAACAGAGATGTCGTAACCGCCAGAGGGCGTTGATTAACTTAAGTTAGATCGAAATCGTTTACCGAATCGGTGTTTTCGAAAGCCCAATCACGAATTCCGTTGTCAGGCGAACGATAATGAAGTTTCTCACAGAAGGGGATGTGATGCAGAGTGGGAGGATGGGAGGTTACACATAGAATACACGTATATGACATGTACGAAATGATCGCTCGATAATATGTTCAGAAACTCTGCGAGACTATTGAATTCGTTTTCTGAAAAGCAAGCTTCCTAAAAATATTGAATTAGAGATTAAAATAAGCTGCAACGTATTGGCGCATTTGCTATCAAATTAAAATTTGGGAAGTTTCAAGTTTTCTGATAAAAATCTTTATAGTACATAATAAGGCAAGTGGTTATATATCTATATTATTAAATAAATGTTTTGCTTCTTTCTTTAATATTATTCAGCGTTGCCAATTCATAAAACTAATTTTTTGCTATCAAATAATATCTAAGTTAACTCGAAGTGAATTTCAGTTCTGAAAGGTTCGGTATTTGTTCCTGCGTAATAATTTTCGAAATAAAATTGTTTAAACAGAAGTATCAAATCATCAGCAGTCGATTTTATTTTTGATGCATACGATAATGTCTAAAAGAAAGAGAAATATGCCATATGGTATATTACAGACATATATTATTTATCACACTTATGTAAAACAATACATGTTGCAGAAAGCACTTAAGAACTTTGTTATAGTAACTTTTAAAATGGTTTAAAATGGTTCACTTTATTACTTGCTGATGCGCAGTGCAGAGCACTTTTGTAATATCGAAGAGAAATAAAAGATCTTGCGTATTGTTGATTGGAAGCAACGTGCTCTAGTGGTTTACATTTTGACCATTCCCGTGTACATTTGGCCAAATTCTTTTGCGTGATATCTGCAGATACGGACAGAACGTACAGACAGACAACATAGACCCAATCCTGGATCTGACTAGCAAAGCCTCTCGGGGTTGTATATCTATGGTCCAGTGACCCTCGTTCAAGCGGGGGGGTACCCCCGCAGTCCCCGTCCAGCTTTATACAAAGCATAGAACAAAACAATAACACGAAAATATGAAAATTACTCTAGTTATTCTGCCTCCGGGTACCACTCCATCGGCAACATACGTCGAAAGTAAGCTCTGTCAGTCCCCGTCACGAGGACTGAATGGGGTCAAACCCCCCGATGACTAGGTTGATGATCTCCGACTAGCTCCACCACAGATAGAGGAACGAACACGACAGTACCAGTACGGTCTCTGCCGAGACCGAACCAACCTTAGAAAGAACTAGGGCTCTAGACCTGTGAAGTCAATTTAGATACTATCGCGATTGACATTGCCCAACCACGGTACGATCCTAACCAGTTGTAGATACGGACAGAATAAAGGTCTCTTTTTCCAAAATGGAGTGTACAATCGTTTTAAAACGTATTTGAAAGGGATTTTCTAAAAGGATTTTTTTCATGGTGTCTACACGTACACTGCTCAAAAAATAAATAAATAAATAAGAAAAAATACAAAAAAAAAGTAAGATAAAATTAAAAAAAAAAATTTTTTTTAAACATCTGAAAGGTTTCAAATTTTAAACTACATTGAAAGGGGCGTTTTTTTTTAAATTTTGTGTGTTACCTTTATTTATTAAATATCATATTCTTCGCAATTAAATCATAAAATTCAGTTCAATAGCAATATCGCATAATAATTTAAAATCAGCATATCTTTAGAATTTCCGATGCACAGTTCCGCGCGCTGAAAGTAAAAAGATTTTTTTAGCCCCCGAAAGACTATTGTTTTCGCTTTGCGATTTTACGTTGAATCACTCTGAATGTCCGTTTCACTTTTCAAATTGTTGCCACAAAATATTATCGCTCTGTATTATATTTGAAGAAATTAAATAACGAAGAATCTTCATAAATATATCTATGCTTCTCGCATTGTGATAAAACGACGGTACCTAGAACCATCCAATTTTGAATTACGTAATCCTACTGCAAATATGGGCATCTGGAAGCCCAAATTTGAAATTTGGAATTTGTTTCATTACTGCTTTCATATTCTGTAAAACTTTAACGAATTTTTGATTAAGAAACTCAAGGATTTCAAAGCGGGCAATGGCAACATTTTGCCAAAAAAACATTTTTATCTTCAGCTCGAGACACCGCGTAATAATTCTAAAGATTATAAGGTATTTCTTCCGCCTTCTTCCCATGCCTTCGTGGTGTAGTGGTCTGCATGCTCGACGCGTAACCGAGAGGTCCGTGGTTCGATTCCCGGCGAAGGCGTTGCACATTTTTCATGTCTCCTGCTTCCAAAAATACCTAATGTCTCTACACTGGCGCCCGAACTAAAAAACAAAGGTGGTGGATGATGATTCTCCACCACCGCGATTTGACGATTGGGTCCCCCAAACCCCAGTCGCCCTTTAAAAGGGGGAGTATATAAGGTATTTCTCCCGCCTTCTTCGCATGCCTTCGTGGTGTACTGGTCTGCATGCTCGACGCGTAACCGAGATGTCCGCGGTTCGATTCCTGGCGAAGGCGTTGCTTATTTTTCACCTCTCCTGCTTCGTAATAACCGAATGTCTCTACAAGATATGCTCAATTTAAAATTATTTTGCTCTTGAACTCAATTTTATGTTTTAAGTGCGAAGAACATGATATTTAATAAATAAAGGTAACATGCAAAACGTTAAAAAAACGCCCCTTTGGATGTAATTTAAAATCTAAAACCTTTTAGATTCCCCCCCCCCCGCATAGAGTGTTGCCATTGCTCGCTTTTAAATCCTTGAATTTGTTTATCAAAAATTCGTTAAATTTTTAAAATATATATGAAATAGATAATAAAGCAAATTCCAAATTTGTCTTCCAGATGCGTATATTCGGGTGGAAACGCGTGTTATTCAAAATTGGACGACTCTAAGGGTACCGTTGTTTTACTACATTTGGAGAAACAGACATACATTTATGCAGATTCTTCATTATTTAATTTCTTTAAATATAATACAAGGCGATAACTTTTGGTGGGAACAATTTGAAATGTGATACAGTCGTTTATAGTGATTGAACGCAAAATCGCAAAACGAAAACAATAGTCCTTCAGGGACAAAGCCCGTTTGGACTATAAAAAGAAAAAAGACAATTCTATGTCTCCCGTTCTACTGCGCTGATTCACGAAATTTAAATTGGGTTTTTCATGTCTCAAAAGCGCGACTTAAGATATACATTAGATTTATATCTAGCATTGTTCCCATATAGGTATTTTGGCACAAAATAGCATGTTTTCTGAAATAATATACCAATTTTTTCCATATTTCTATTCTTTGACTCAAATTAAACCTAGATTTTAAATTTTGCAATTTTAGGTGAAAATTTATCTTGGCGAATTTTTTCCAGCTTGCGCCAAAAATAATTGAACTTCTTAATTTATAGACCTATTTTCCTTTCTCTCATTTTACACGAGCTGAAAAAAAGGCATCGTTTATACTTTCAAATAATAGTGCATAAACCACATTTAGCGTTAATATCGCTTATAACAAATATGCCAAATTTGAAAACGCGCCAATATGTAAATTCACGTATATCTTAGGAAATTTTGGATAAGAAACACTAAAGTTTTGCAGGTATGCTTAGAAATACATCTGCTTTTAGATGTGGGTAAAACTTTCATAGGCTATAATTCAAAATTTTTTTCGAAAAATTTTTAAAAAAATTATTTAAAAATACAAATTTTGAAAATAAATCATAAAAAATGGGGGAATTTTAAAACCTAAATTTCGAAATGCGAAAAGAACGATCAAATACGTTTAAAAAAAGAGAAATGTTAATAAATTTATACCAAATTCAATTAACATGGAGGAGCTAAAATTTTGAAAGCTAATTTTTTAAAAACTGCTTGTGCGATTTTTACAAAATTTGGCACTTTGGAAAAATTTGAGTCGTAGAATCGAAATATGGAGAAACATTGCCATGTCATTTCAGAAAAAGTCCGATTTTGTGTCAAAATACCTACATCATAAAAATATTATATATAAATCTAATACATATCCTAAGTTGCGCTTTCGAAACATGAAAAACGCAAGTTGAACTTCGTCAATCGGCCTAGTAGAACGGGAGATATAGAACTGTCCCCCCTTTTTTTCCTCGCAATATACATACAATATATGTATATATCTCGAATAACTCAAAAATGATTAGCTCTAGAAGGTGAAGTTTTGTAAATGACACCTAGTTGAACAGAAAATACAAGAAAAAAAAAAAAGAACCATTAAAATTGACAAATGCTGTGCCTTTGCTGCAAAGATAAAATTTCATTTAATAGAAAATAAATAAATGAAAAATTATCTCCTGTGAAACGTGAAGTGAAATTAGATAGTAAATGTGTACTATTGTGGAAATTGAAGATTGGAATTATAAATAATTAAACTGGAATCTCTACATATAATAAAAGACAGAGTCTGTGTGTGTGTTTCGTTCGTGCTGTGCGTCGTAAGTTAATACACCCAGGGCTACCAAATTTGGTACATAGGTGCATCTAGAGAAGATCCAGTGCACCTCGGAGCGATTTTTTCGAAATTCGAATTCGATTATTTTTTATTTCATGTTTTTTGACGAAATCGCGTCATTTTGAGACATAATGAGTTATAGAAAAGCGAGATAGGACTCCATACATTTAATTTTCACATCATCGTGAAACGCAGGCTATTTTACGAACTTAAAACAAATTTCGTACTTCAATAAATCGATTAAATACGAATTTATTTAGCAAAGTGAGCTTAACACCTTTGCAACGGAATTTTTTTTAAAGTTTATTTAAAAAAATGTACTGTTTATTTTCCTATCTTTTTTGGAAATGTTAAACTTTAATCCTTCCGACTCCTTTTTCAAAAAGAATTTTGGAAAAATAATAATATTTTGTATTTTTTAAATTTTTTAAATGAAGCTTACGAATACACTTCTCACATCTCACATATTTTAAAATATGGTTTTGGCAACAGTTTTTCATTCTTATTAGTCCAAAGGGATTTAGTCCCGAAGGACTATTACTTTCGTTTTGCGATTTTGCGTTGATTCACTCTGAATGCCCGATTCACTTTTCAAATTGTTGCCACTAAATGTTATCGCTCTGCATTAAAGTTTAAAAAATGAAAAATCTGCATAAATGTATGCATGTTTTTTTTTTTTTTTTTTTGACGTAGCTTTCTCTTCAAAAATCGTCTGCGTGCGTTGCACGGGAAAATAAAAAGGAATTTTAATTACAGTTCTAAATAAATAGCCAAATAAATGTGAAATTCGTAACAATATTCTCTAAAACTTTAACGAATTTTTCATTAACAAACTCAAAGATTTCAAAGCCAGCAATACCAACGTTGTACAGAAAAACATTTTTATCTCCAGCGCGTGAGAGCGTGTATCGAAATTTCTAAAGATATGCTCAATTTAAAATTATTTTGCGATATTGCTGTTGAACTGAATTTTATGGTTTAAGTGCGAAGAACATGGTATTTAACAAATAAAGGTAACACACAGAATGTTAAATAAACGTCCCTTTGGACGTAATTTAAAATCTGAAACATTTCAGTTTTTTTTTTGTTGTTTTTTATTGTTGTTGATATATTTTTGATGAAATCGCATCATTTTGAATAGTTTCATTGCTTTAGAAATATGGGTTTGGCAACGTTTTTCATCGTATTTCTTATGTCACTTTTTTTAAGAAATTGAAAAGTTTAAGAAATTGAAAAATTGTTTCTTTTTGCAAAGGTAAATTGTTTAATTAATTTATTAGGATAATTAATATTTATATTAAGGGATATTGCTTATTTCATTGTAATTTTTTATAAATTATGTTTTAACAAATGTTTAATACACTTCTCATGCGATCAGTTTGCCAAAAATTCAAGATGTATATGTTTTTCTGGTTATTCATCAGGGCTGTATGCAAGGGAGAGTTTTATTCTTAACAAAGCAAAAATAGTTGGAAAAACTTACGCGGCCATCGGTCCCAGGTGTGTCTTTTAGGTATTTTTCCGGTATGTTTAAAAGCTAGACGAAGGCTGGCCGCATAGCGGCTAGTAGTTAATAAAATTCAACCATTAAGACTAAATTAAAGTCTAAAAACAATGCAAAAATAGGGACTAAAATAAAGACTAAAAGCAATAGAGTTATTGCTGATTCCATAGAAAGATCCCGACTTATAAAAGTCAATTGGAACCTCTCCATACAATTACCAACAATTCATGAGAAGCGCGTTTCGGCATTTCGCATATCTGAAAAAAATCTGATGTGAAAACTACACGACTTCCTTGCATGGCCTATTAAATTATACACATTTTTTCTCCACTTCTTCAAATTTTATTAAAGATATATTTCTAATTCAATTAATTCAGTTCTCACCTCGCGGCAAAAAAAAATACATAAAATATCAAAACATCGTCATGAAAAATTGAAAAATACAGAAAAACATAAACGGCAAATACAGTTAAAACTGTTAAAAATATATTTTTTCATCATTAAAATTAGATGCGATGCAAAAACAAGCATTTCTGCCAGCGCGCAAAAAGGTAGATTTTTCGGTGCACAAAACTGAAAGTCTACTTTTGGTCCCGCTCGGCAAATAGACACTGATGGTGCAAAAACTGGCTTAATTCACTAGTTTGCTGAGCTTCAAATGTAAACAAATGGCGGTTTGTTAGGCTTAACTCGCGAACTTTTAAATTGTTGATAATTCTACAACTATTGCATGCAGATTAACTAAAGGCATAAAATCCTTAAGCAGAACGTAAAAGCCGCATAATTCAATCACTTTCAAAGCAAAAAGGGTAACAGAGTATCAAATAATGTGACGGCAAATATTTTGTATCATTCTTAGCCATTTTGAATAGCTCTTTTTTCTTGTAATATTTGATATTTGATACTTTTAATTTCTGGGAGACAACTAAACAAAAAGTATCGTAAGTAAACCTCTTGTAATTTTTTAACTTCAAACTGTTTTATGCATTAAACTGAAATAAATATACAGATTATATTGCAGTTTTTACACGTTTTGATTTTTAGCTTTTTAAATAATATTTTGTTACCTTTTTGAAACTTCGAAATGTTAAATTCTTCGAAATATTAAACTACAATGTGAAATTTTACTATTGCAATATCATTTTAATTACTAACAGCATTCTGTTAACATAAAATTTGTGAAAACTGTAGAAAAAAATGTACAATACGTCCTTCTAGCTACGTTTTAAAATATTTTAGCATTTATAATTATAATACCAGCAGACTACTGTTATAATAAATATTAAAATGAAGTCAATTCCATTAAATTTTCTGCCATATGTTTTCGAAACACAAAAAAATAGCTTCTTTTATCCTAATTTATGAACAAAATACGATTAAGATTTAAAAGTGCAATTATTTCAAGCGAATCGTTTATTAAAGAATAGTTTGCTACTTATTTTAATTAAACTAAAATTGTTTCCAAGCACTTAGTATTTCATTTTCTCATTAATTAATGTTCAACGAAACGAACAGAAAATTGTAATACCACAGCTGTTGACGTTTCTTCAACTCCCGCTAATGTAATTCCAGTTTTTTGGAACTAATGATAATTGTCAACGTCTTGCTAATTGAAAGTACAGTTCTTTGGTATTTAAATGCCATAATTAGGAGCATGCACACTTAAAAGAATTTTTCTTCCAAATCCAAACACTAAATTTAAAAAAAAATAAAAGTTTAATATTAGAGACAGAGTTAAGTACGTTATGATAACAAAACGTGGATATGATGATTCCAAGAAATTACATGTATCCAGGAAAAAATTATCAAATATTGGAAAAGCGAATATGAAGAAATAGAAGAATTTCCCTCATTACATTTGAACTTCAGTTTCCAGGCTTTTCCTATAGTATCTTCCGAAATCAACAGAAATAACAAGCTTTAATGAGTTCGAATAGTACGGTTGCTAATCAATATTAAAGTAGTTGCTAAAAATCATCATGAACATTATTTTTCTGTTTAAGAATAACTTTGCACTAGTACATTTAAAAGAAAAACAATTTATTATTCACTTCCTAAAAGCGTTCTACTTAAAACAACATCATCTGTACGTACGTACGTATATACGTGTATTGCATAACTCAAAAACGAGTTGTCATTCAGAACATTAAAATTTTGTATATGGGGCTGCTATAACATGTAGTTGTGCGCCTCACTTTTCGGTTACAATAGGCCGCAGGAAAACTTACATATATATATATATATATGTAACTTACATATATATATATATGTAAGTGGGTATATATATATATATATATACCCACTCTGTAACCCAGTTCGGTAAGCTCTGTTTTTTTTATTTATTCTCATATGTTGGTAAATTGAGCATTTATTATTTTAAAAGTGATAGAATTATGTTGTTTTCATCCTCCGATTAAGGTTTGGGTTTATTTATTCTCATATGTTGGTAAATTGAGCATTTATTATTTTAAATGTAATAGAATTATGTTGTTTTCATCCTCCGGTTAAGGTTTTTATGTCTTTAGAAAATTTGCATGCAATAGTTATAGAATTATCAACAATTTGAATCTATTATTTTTGTTCCTACTATTGCCACTCACATTCTACATAAGTTGTACAAAGGAAAATATTATGTATGATTTGTAGAGGTATATCGTTCGGATAATTGTTTGGATAACAGCATTTTGAATTTGCCAACTGAAGTTGTTATTATATCGAAATCAAAACTGCACATATAATTAGAAAATTTTTTAAGGGGTGTCGCTACCCCCTATACCGACAATGTTAAATTGGCCATTTTCGATGTACCTTTTCTCAAACTCTGCTGTAGATATACTCTTGAAATTTTTTGTGTAATCAACGTACACCTATCTGATTTTACTGAAATGAGCTTTTGAAACATTTTGAATTTTAGACTAATTTATAGACTATTTTATTAGGCATAGTAAAATTTAGCACTTTTCTCACGCAAAAAAAAATTGTGAATTTTTCTTATCTTAATTTATCACAAAAAGCTAATTTCAGTAAATATTAGAAAATATAATAAATAAACCATAAAAATTTTAGGTACCTGGGAGTATGCAGTAGTTTCTGAGAAAAGGTACATCGAGTATAAAAAAATCGCGCAACGTTTTTTTTATGTAAAATTCCTCATTTATCAAAGCATTAGATGATAAAATAAAACTAGATTTTTTAAAGTTCTCATTTTCATAGAGATTAAAGTATAGTATTTTTAGAAAGCTAAAAGTGCAGAGAATTTGAAAATGCAAAAATCCCAAATCAATATTTTTTGAAGATTTTTGGCTTCCAACACCCCTTAATAAAGGAAAAAAAATGCATTTGATGTGGAACTTTGCACCGTTAATATTTTTCAGTTAGTTTTGCTAACTTACTGAAAAATATCAACGTTGCACTTTTTTATCTCAAAAAAAAAAAAAAAAACTATTAATAGATAATTTCCTGTCCTTCAAGAGACCCGTCCTTCAAGCTCATTACCACTTTCACTTAAAGCGCCATAAATTCCATAAAGAAATATATCTAGCACTAAGAAAACAATCTAAAAGAAGAAAAATGAGTTAAATTTTATTGCTTAGTCTTATCAAGTCCTTCGAAGCATAGATTCTCAAATTTACATAGTTTTCAAAGTTTTATATTATTTTAACCCTTCCTGTTTTATCTCCTTTCTTTAAATTTTAGTTGACGATAAACTTATCCTTATCAGAAATAAGTGTAGAGTCATTAGGTTGTTTTGAAGCAGGAGACGCGAAAAATGTGCAAAGTCCTCGTCGGGACTCGAACCCTGGACCTCTCGTATACGCGTCGAGTATGCTTCCAGTTATACCACTAAGGTATGCGGAAAGGAGGGAGAAAATACCTTATATATTCCCCCTGTTAAAGAGTGACTGGGGATTAGAGTACCCAGTCGCCAAATCTTGGTATCGTTCACTATCATTAAGTCGCCCATCAGCGGCCGAGCGGTAAAGACGATGAACACTGGTAGTTCGGTCCGAGGTTCGAATCCCGCGAACGGGCTGGCTGCATGGGCGTTTTCGTGGTTTTCCCCATGTGTAACGTGTATACGAGCCAGTTTCCCTTAGAAAGTCCTCCACGAAGGCGTCCCTCCCTTTAGGCAGATAACCATCGTGTGATTTGCCATAATTGAATAACCTATCATTAAGTTCGGGCTCCTCTTCTAGTGCCATTCAAATTTTTTTAGGAAGGATAGGTGAAAAATATACAGTACCCTCGCCTGGATTCGAACTCCCGAATAAGCTTCGATTGTGCTTCCAATCACACCACGAAGGCATGCGGAAAGAAGGGGGGAAATGCCTTATAAAGGGAAAATGAATAAATAAGTTGATTATATGTGTGGAATAGTAATCATTGGTAAGAATTCACGAGTTTTTTTTTAATCATAATTTTTTTACTTCTCAAACTTGCACAAGTCTGTTTTCTGGTGACATATGTTAACGTTTCCCATACTGCGTGTCTGATGTAATAACATTCTAAAGCTCATAAAAACTGTAGGGGATTGATTGTATACCTGGATCACATTTATCTGCACCAAATGTAAAATCTCAGATAAATATAAAAATCTTTCTTTTTCCTTACTTTTATTGAATGTTTTTGTGCAAGCCAGACAATTTCAATGCATTCGGTAAAGTTTTCCCTGAAAAAGGTATGCAACAAATCTAAGTTCCCCTAAGAGGTTGCCCTTTTAGGAACAGCGAGATATATTTTTATCTTAAGCATCGAAGGGGAATACGAGTCGTTCAAGAATTGCCCCATTCCCTAGAAATTTTTATCGCACTTTTTCAGCCGGCTGGCCATTAAACGGACCCCAGCGGCCCAGAAATAGATTTTCTGAGGCTATTATTGGCCTGGAAATTCCAAGAGCGATGACCAAACCTTACACGTTTTACCTTGTTTTTTATTTGAGATCCGGAGTTCCAGATTATTTCGCTGGAATTATATTTTAATGCAAGTATTATGACTTTTATAACTTTTTGGGGTCACAGTTAGAGTTACGCTATATTATGTTTTTTATTTGATTATATTTTTATCTGCAAATATTATTTTTTACGTGGAAACATAGATAAACAGAATTTAGCTTCAAAGTGATCCTTCAAACTAATACTGCATGCTTAATGATGTAAGATTAAGAACGAATTTTAGCCAATATTAAAGCAAGCATTTTTTTTTATTTAAAAACAATTATCCATTTCAATTGTGCTCAAGAAAAGGAATATATGTCTAATGAAATTGAGTTAAAATATCTATTTAAAAAAAAGCAGCTTGGTTAATACTAATTTATTACTTTAATAATGGTCATAATTGTTACACCGAATCTGTAAATTATTCTGTCAGTTTCTCGGCTCGTGTGTAATCGTGGGGGCTAAAAGCACGGAACAATGATAGTTTTTCGTATTCCATTTTAATGACTGCTTTGAAAGAAGCTAACTACCTGTTTCAGTACCTTTTACTTCTTTGTATGAAGTAAAGTCAATAGTAATCGCGAAATATTTAGGGTATCATATTTCAACGAAAATGTCAATTTTGACCACTCTCGAATCCATTTGAACGATGTTTTCTCGTAACATCTTTAGGTACTGTACGAAGCGACAGAATAACATCTGTACGGAACGACAGAATAAAGGACATTTTTTCCAAAAACGGCTTGTAAAATGGATTCGGAAGAGATAGCTTCGTGACGTCTGTACGTAAGTACGTACGTACGTATATATGTATCCTACATAACTCCAAAACGAGTTATCTCAGAACACTGAAATTTTGTATATGTTACTGCTATAACATGTAGTTGTGCGCCTCCCTTTTCGGTTACAATCGGCAGCAGGAAAACTTATATATATACTATATGCTTAATATATATATATATATATATATATACACCCACTTT
>KK116723.1:538124-558183 GCA_000611955.2 Stegodyphus mimosarum | reverse complement strand
TATATATACATATATACACCCACTCTGTTAGCCGGCTCGTGAGCTCAGTTTTTTTTTTTTTTATTCTTCTAAGTTGATAAATTGGGCAATTACTGTTTTCAAAGTGATTAAAGTATGTTGTTCTTAGGTTCCGGTTAAGGTTTTTATGCCTTTAATTGCTCTGCATGCAATAGTTATACAATTATCAACAATTTAAAAGTTTAAGTGGTATTAAGCCTAAGGAGGCTGTCATTTGCTTCCATTTGAGAACTCCTAGTAGAATAGCGAATGAAGTGGATTTCTGCACCAACTTCAATGTCTTTTTGCCGAGTAGAAGCAAATGTAACCTTCCAGTTTTGTGCACTGAAAAAGCTGTCTTCCTGCCCATTGGACGAATTGATTGTTTTTCCTAGAAACTCTAATTTTAATTGCAAAATTTTTGTTACCTGTTTTTAACTGTATTTGGTGATTTATGTTTTTCTGTATTTTACAAATTTTAATGAAGACGTTTCGAGTTTTTACGTATTTTTTCCTTCCCGCTAAGTGAGAACTGAATTAATTGAATGAGAAATACATCTCTACTGAAATTCGAGGAAATAAATTTAAATGAAATTCAGCAAAATGAAGTTTATATCCAAAATCTTAATATCCCGTAATTATTTTGAACATTGTATTTCCAAGAGACCAAATAGCATAGTAGTCCATGGGTGAAAAGTCAGGGGACTTCGCAGAAATAAGTGTACTGTTTTATCTTTCCGTTATTTAAATCAAAGCAACAAATTCAGAAACACGTTAATAAAATAACACCAAATTTAGCTTTAAAAAGTCTCAAAGGAAGATCTAGTGAAAACTACGGATAACTGAATTCCGGATAGTTGAAGTTCTGTACATTATTTTATGTTTTCGAATTTCAATCGAAGGACGATTCTTCTCTGGGAAGTATTCGGTACTGTTTTGGAAAAGAGTAAATTTAAGTTTAATTGAACATTAATCTGTTCCCGCTCATACAACTAATAACACTGTTTAAGGGAAAGCTTTATTATATGACAGACTGGTGTTCGACAGCATAAGCAATGTTCGCATGGTGTTCATTAAGGTATTATTGTCTGATTTGGATTTCAGAAGCTTCTATTGGCTTGTCCCCAATGTAATTTCGTTTTTGTTCAAGAACCATAATTTCGTTCAAGAATTTCTTTCAAGAAATGCGATATTATCGTCTTGCAATGATTTGTAGGTGCTTTATTTTTTACCACGATATCTTCGACGACGATGTTTTCAAACTGCAAAATTGTTTAAGCAATCCTCTGATGGTCCACGGTTTTTGCTAAGAAAGCCCAAATTTCCCAAATCTACTAAGAGAAAAAATTATTTTCTTGATTTTAATGTAAAACTTTTCCTGGTATTTTATACCTGGGTTTGTGTATATTGCCTTGTTTTCTATCCCATATTTTAATATGCACGTATATATGCGTTCTTACAGATATCACAGATATATTCTAGGCCGTATATATACGGCCTTGCCGGTTAGAGGGCTAAACACTTTATTTTCGACGAAACTGTTTTGTGCCACGATGTTTTAGAACTGCGATGATTCTTTTTGCTTTCTTTTCTCCCACGATGCTTTTCTCGACCATGATTTTGCCTTGCTTTGCAACGTTTTCTTCCGCGATAATTTCTGCAAATACAATTTGTAATTATAAGATTGAGACATTTTCTAGGGAATCAAAAGAAAGGTTATTTATCTGAGTTATGATCTGGTGTCATTTGACATCTAAAGACAAGGGTAACGAGTGCTAAATTTCTGTTAAACATATACACTCGTCCCCATTAAGAAATTCAGGATCTCTAGACATATCGTTGTTCGGGGCTCCTCAAAACCAACTCTCCTTGTTTTTATCAAGAAAAAGCAAAATTATGAGAGATTATTGAATGGTTTTGGCCTATAAAATATGGTGTCCCATTTTATTAAGTTCACTGGATTTGTATGGGGTTATGAATGGGTTTACTAATTTGATCTAATTATCAAAACAGAAATCTCTCTACATATCACTGACTTAAAAGATTTTAATAGAATCTTTAAAGAGAAAACTCCTGAAAAGAATCTACTAAACCTTTCCCTGAAAAGAAACTACTTAGCACAGGAGGCACTTAAGAGTAGATAATTATCATTACCGCTAATTATTAGCAAAGTATTGAAATTTTCGTTTAATGATTCGCCTTTGAGCGATAAACAGTCTGCTATAGTTCTTTCCAATAATCAGTTTTTAATTTTTTTTTTTCCTTCTGCTCGCTAGTAGTATGACTATTAGTTATTTCAGCAATAATAATTTACGTTACATAATTTTATGGATCATATTTATTTCTACACTTCCCAACCACTAGCTTTCCTTCCATACTGCTCTTTCTTCCAAAGCCCTTACTCGTGGAAAATCGTGGCTCTCCTATTATACTGCCATTTTTTTTCAGAGTTCCTATTCTTGGAACAACACAGTTTTCCAATTACTTTGCAAATGAAGTTCGCTTTCTTGCCATCTGTTACAAATGAGAGGCATTTCTGTTAAACATACGACTTCAAAAAAAAAGAAAAAAGACATTCTTCTTTTCCTTAAAATATGTTCATGGTTCTTCTACTATTTGATCTTTATATTGTTGATGTTTCTGCAAAACATTTTTTTCATGCATTCAGTACTATATTTCACATTAGAATTCCCTCATAAAGAAATTCTGGTACAACAACTTTTTGATTATAAGAAGAAAGAACCTGAGAATATATTTGATAACTGGTAATAATTTGTATCCCGTAATTTCAAGCATATTTTATAATCTCTTTCTTTTTAGCTCAAAGAGGTGTTCGCCCAGAAGGGCTATTAGTCTCGATACAGCATTTGGCGTTTAACCACCAAAAGCGTTGAATTACTTTTCATATTATTGCCACTAAATATTACTGCCCTGTATTATATTTAAATTAATCAAATAATGAAGAATCTGCATGAATGTGTGTATGTTTCTGTCATTGTGCAAAACGAACAGTACCTAGAGCCGTCAGATTTTGAATAACGTAGTCCTCTACCCGAATATGGGCACCTGGAAGCTCGAATTTCGAGTTTATTGTATTATCTTTTTTATATTTTGTAAACTTTTAATGAATTTTTGATTAGCAGGAGGAAACGAGAGGAATCTGCAATGCCCTCGCCGGGATTGGAGCCTTGACC
Organism: Stegodyphus mimosarum; assembly: GCA_000611955.2. NCBI lineage: Eukaryota > Metazoa > Arthropoda > Arachnida > Araneae > Eresidae > Stegodyphus > Stegodyphus mimosarum. The sequence goes on along the minus strand of KK116723.1, from coordinate 554,992 downwards.
TCTCGAATACGCTTTGGTATGCTTCCAGTTACACTACGAGGGCATACGCAAAGGAGGGAGTAAATACCTTACATACTCCTCTCCCCTTAAAGGCGTCTGGGGATTAGGGAACCCAATCGCCAAATCTTGGTGGTGACGAATTATGGTCCCCCAACTTTTAGTTCGGGCACCAGTGTAGAGTCATTAGGTTATTTGATGCTGGAGAATTGAAAAATATGCATTGCCGTCGTTGGGACTCGAAACCTATACCTTTCCAATACGAGTGGAATGTGCTTCTAATTCCGCGACGAAGGCATGCAGAAATGAGGCAGAAAATGCCTTATAAACTCACTGATTTCCAAACGATGATTGGTAACACTGTACGGAAGAAAACATTTTTACCTCCTGCGCACGAGACTGTATGCCGAAAATTCTAAAGATATGCTGTTTTTAAATATTTTAGCCGAAAAGGGCCTAAGCCCAAATGCTGTTGAAACGGTTCTCGAAACGCGTATATGTGTGTAAATGAAAATATGCCCCTTTCGGCGTAATATAAAATCTGAAAGCTTTCAGATTTTTTTTTCATACGCAAGAGATCCGTGCTCTCCTTTTTCTAATATGAAATAGGTTTAAAGTCATCACTGATCGACTGGAAGATGAAAATGAAGATAAACTAGTATACAGCGATTTTCAGTGACTCTACAAACTCTTTCAGTTAATCGGAAGATTAACTGAAAGAGTTTGTAGAGTCATTAGGTTATTTCGGAGCAGGAGTGCTGAAAACTGAGCAACGCCTTCGCTGGGAATAGAACCACGGACTTCTCGGTTACGCGTCGACGGTGTTGACCACTATACCAAGAAGGCATGCGAAGAAGATGGGAGAAATACCTTATAAGCTATACAAAAAAAAAAGTCTCTTTCATTGACTGACCCCTTTCTAAGTTTGGTTTGCTCTCTGGAAGCTCTAATAGTTGACCAAAATGCGAAACCTAGCAAAGCATTTGACTTTGGTGACGCACTATAATTTGCAATTTAAATACATCCAATTTTATGTCTTTTAAGCTAACTTCAATTATAATAAATTTTGGTCTTAAGAGACAAATTTTAATTCCCCTCCAGTTTCTAGTGTTGAGCGTCAAATGCATCATTTAGTGAAATATTAACAATTTCTTGAATAAAAATAAGGTGCAAAATTTAAAAGCTAAGTATTGAAAATGTCACACACATCTTAGTAATAAGCTTCTCAGAATGAAACTAATTTTTGAAATTAGAAACTGCAATAGCTTTGTCTACCCACTTCTAATGTTAACTTTATGTTACACACTACCATAATAGTTATACTCACTACCGTCTTAGTCCCCACAGGTATCATTATTGTTATAATAGGCCCACCAGCGACCGAGCGGTAAAGACGCTGAACACTGGTAGTTCGGTCCGAGGTTCGAATTCCGCGAACGGGCTGGCTGCATGGGCGTTTTCGTGGTTTTTTCCTATGTGTAACGTGTATACGAGCCACTTTCCCTTAGAAAGTCCTCCACGAGGGCATCCTTCCCTTTAGGCAGATAGCCCAAAGAACCTCTATGTAAATAAGGAAAGGCTCCATAGACGTAATGTAAACCACTTTGTCTGCAACGCCGCTACAAAGAAAAGGGAACATTCGCCAAGGGATTTGGCGACGGAATCTGTTGGCGAGAATTTCACCTCTGTGATGTGCCGGTTCTTTGGTACCTAGCCGACATTTTCCCCCTCCGCGACGTGTATAGGAAATTGAGGAACACGGGTTAAGATGAATCGTTCTTTGACTTGTCGCGATAATTTAAACTCGGAAATGATAAAATATTAGGTGAAATTTCACTTTCACTGGCTGTTGAACTTCTGTACATATCTCATATCGCTACTTGAAACCAAAGAACCTATTCTTTGTTTAAACTCTTGCTAAACGTAACGGTCGAACCTGTCCAAACCAACTTCGACATTCAGCTTCGAGCTTTGGCGCTTTTTGGCGACAGATATTTCACGCATGCGCAGTTGTTTCCCTTTTCGTTGGAAGGGAGCCACTTCTGCTTCTGCGAAGTTTTCCTTCTTAACAGTACATATTCTTTGGATAGCCCTCGTGTGCTTTGCCATAATTGAATAACCTAACCTAACCTAACCTTGTTATAATAGTACACTGCTTACCAGCGTAACAAACAAAAAAATTTTTAACAGAATACGACGGCTTAATAATTTCATCTGCATTTTAGTTCCTAACAAATATTGAGATAATTTAGTATAGTCAGAATAGCATCATAAATGTAATACAAGGTTTATTATTAAACAAACACATGGGTACAAACTCATGAGTGCTGGGATATACCTAACATATCCTGCAGACATATGAGGATTTAATTACCTTCTAATTCTAAATTGATTATAAGATTCTAAATTGATGATAGATTTATTGATTTGAAGCATTTCTTAGGCATGTTATCAAAAAGCTTAGTATTGTATGAAATATTATTTTGCGCTTTATTTAATGATTCTCTTTAATATTAACGAGGAAAAACTCCCCGCTAAATAATTCTTTTTATTTGTTCGTTTTGCTTTTTTGTTCATCAATATCAAAAGCACTTTAAAAATATTTTCAGTGAAAATTTGGTGTCTGCGAAACTGAAAAACTATTTTTTTTGTGTGTGTGTGTGTGTTAACTTAATTTGATTTGCTGTAGATTTTCCTTCTTATATGACAGAAAAGTTGGCGTGGATTTGCCAGATTCCGCGCTTCAGACACATTGCCAGTGTAAACAAAATTTTTCGAATCTAGTCACGTACTGAATAAATGTACGAAACAGTAAAAGAGCCGCATTCAGACAATAAACAGGAAAAAAAGGGAAGTTGGGAAAGAAGTGGAAGATATCAGGTCAAAAATAAATCAGCAAATATGTCAAATTTAAAATTTAATCTGGAGCTCTGGAGTGTATAAAATAATAATTCATTAGATAAGGATTATTGAGATAGAGTGGAATATTTTTTTGAAAATGTAAATATTAGGATTTTACTAAGAAATATATTTATTGAAGTTAAAATACAAGCTTTTTTTAATAATTATATTTACAAAATTTCTTGTTTACTTATAACACTAAATTGTTTAGAAGATTATTTTTCTAAGCTTTAATTTTATTATTTCATTCTACAGAAATTATTTAATTTATAATTTGAATAAATAATCTATTAACTAACTTTCATTGCGATGGTATAATGTCGTAGAAAAGACTTAACATATTAAAATATAAATATTTGTCCATGTGCCCTTGTACTCAAACATCTTTCTACAGTTCTCATTTTATAATCTAAACATATGATGTGTACACCACATGAATTCCTTGTACGGAATATTAAAATATATGCATTTTCTCTGCATTTCATTTAAACTTATTCCCCGAATTTCATTAGAGATATACAGGGTGTTTATAAAGTCCCGGACCCATTTTGATGTTTAATAACTCATAAAATAATGAGGATATAAACAAACTTATGGCATTTATTGATGGAATAACTTATATATTTTCATTTTCAGGTTTGAATATCTTTACTTTTGTAAATATCGTCTGCGCGTGTGGTTAATTTCAGATAATTTCAATTTCCAGTCTAAATATCTGTACTTTGCTAAATATCGTCTGCTTATTAATTGCATTTTTCTCTCTTTTGTTTTTGGCAACTATTGCCTATTATTATAGGCCTAGGAGGATGGCCTTTGCAACAGATATGCTAAGGAGGATAGACGATGATGCTGAATTTCTGAAGCACATAATGTTCTCCGACGAAGCATCCTTTCATCTTTCTGGCATTGTTAATCGCCATAACGTGCGCATATGGGGATCTGAAAATCTCCATGAATACCGAGAGGCACAGAGGGATTCCCCAAAGGTTAATGTGTGGTGTGGACTAATGCACGACCGAGTCATTGGGCCTTTCTTTTTTGTAGTCTCATCAGTCGTATACTTAGACATGTTGGAAAACTTTGTATTTCCACAACTAGAAGAGCTTCAGCCACATGTCTTTTTGCAACAAGGTGGTTGCACCACCTCATTGGGGTACCATCGTTCGTAGTTCTTTGAATGACCATTTTACAGGAAGACGAATTGGGCGAGGAGGTCCTTGGCCGCCCAGATCACACGATATAACGCCGCTGGACTTTTTCTTTGGGGATTTGTAAAAGACAACGTTTACAGGAGGAGAGTGTCGAACATGCATGACCTAATAGCCAGAATTACAACCGCAATAGCCTCTGTGGATGCCGACATGCTCGCCGGTACCTGGCGTGAAATTGAATATCGACTTGATATTCTCCGTGTGATGAAGAGGGCACACGTGGAAGTTCATTGACAAGGGTCATGAAACTTTTTGAGTCTATCTAACCATTTATGTTATTAATTTTAATCTACCTTTATTAGTTTATGAGTTATTAAACATCAAAATAGGTCCAGGACTTTATAAACACCCTGTATTTCTCATTCAGTTAATTCAGTTCTCAGTTCGCGACATGGCAAAAATACATAAAACCTCAAAATATCTTTATTAAAAACTGAAAGATATAGAAAAATATAAAATATAAATATAGTTAAAACAATTTAAATAAAACTTTTACAATTAAAGTCAGAGTTTCTACGTAAAAACAAGAAATGCGGCCGGCGGGCAAGAAGGCAGATTTTTCGGTGCACAAAACTGAACGTTTACTTTTGATCTCACTCTGCAAAAAGATACTGAAGGCTTAGAAACTGACTGAAATTGTTGTGCATGGCCTGCTGAGTCGATATATGGGATCATTTAATAACTTAAATGATAATTCCAGAATGGATTAAGCATGATTTAATTCGCAATAATAAAAGAAGAATTATCTTTGCTGTTGGGAAGCTTAGTTTCTTTAGATTGGCAACAAATCCGTTATTCTGTGTAGTTTCAATGTAAACAAGTATGTTTGGTCACGCCAAAAACCTCGATTCCCGATGCAGCCGTCGTGCTCTAGATAGGTGCGGGTACCGGACGACACGCGATTTGTCATACAAAGCTGTCCGGGTGTTCGGCCCTGCATTCACCTGTCACCTCTCTCCTGCTTCAAAAAATCCTAATGACTCTACACTGGCGCCCGAACTAAAAATGGTGGTGGATGATGATTCTCCACCACCACGATTTGGCGATTGGGTCCCCTAACCCTCAGTCGCCCTTTTAAAGGGCGAGTATATAAAGTGTTTCTCCCACCTTCTTCGCATGCCTTTGTGGTGTAGCGGTCAGCACGCTCGGCGCGTACTCGAGAGGTCCGTGGTTCGAGTCCCGGCGAGGGCATTGCTCATTTCTCACATCTCCTACTTCAAAAATTCGTAACATCTCTGCAATATAACGCATAGAGCATTTGTTTAATTTAACTTCCATAGGTTGTCTTCAGCAAAAAAAAATACTTTTCTGAGCTTCAAAAATATTCCTTGTTCGTGAAAGCACTTCTTCAAAATAACTGAAAACAAGAAAATAATAGGGCTTCATCGTTTTAGAGACGCTCGTCTCCCTATCTGGCGGCACAGCTTCGAAAGACTACCACTCCTATACATGGCCTTTCACACTTAACATCTCTAGATAGATGTCATCACAGGAAGCGGACCGAAAAAAACAGTTTTCAACACAGCGGAGAACCCAACTTCGCGCACAAGAGAGCCGGTATATACATATAGCTGTCTAATCACAAAAGAGAGCTTCCATCATCAACAACAAACAGCACACCACGTCATCATAAATAATATGGCTGACGATCTAGACCGGAATTTCATAAAAAGATCGGATGATCTCACTAGAGGCTGGGAATAAACGTCACATGTCTTCCAGAGGGTATTTTTGTAAGTCTAAAATGATAATCTTATATTATGCGAGTAAGAATAATTGAAATTAAAAAAATGGCTATGGGTGGATATAAAGGGCATTACACAGAGAAAAAAATAAATTGTTAACTGGATATAAATTTTGTGTTGAAAAACATAAAAGAGGTGGCTTTCGTCGAAATTTAATATTTCAAATGATTAAACTTAATGTACTGAAAAAACTTAATTTTCAGAAAGGGTATTTTTCCCGCCTTCTTAGCATGCCTTCGTGGTGTACTGGTCAGTACGCTGGCTTGGAGCGTATTCGAGAGGTCCAAGGTTCGAGTCCCAGCGAAGGCTTTGCTTATTTTTCATCTCTTCTGCTTCAGAATAACCTAATAATTCTACAGTGGCGCCCGAACTAAAAAGGTGGTGGATGATGATTCTCCACCACCAGGATTCGCTGACTGTGTACCTTAATCCCCAGTTGCCCTTTAAGAGAAGGAGTATATAAGGTATTTCTCTCGCCTTCTTAGCATTCTTTCGTGGTGTAGTGGTCAGCACTCTGGGCGCGTATTCGAGAGGTTCGAGTCCCGGCGAGGGCCGTTCTTATTTTTCATCTCCCTTGCTTCGAAATAGCATAATGTCTCTACAGATAATACATATATACACGTATAAAAGACCAGAAAATCGGCAAAAATATTTTATCGAAATTTTTAAAAAAAATTAATAGTAAATTTTCTTTATAACTGTGAATTTGTATATCTTTCTTAGCTTTTGTAAAAATTTAATATTGTAAGATTAAAGTACTGAAATAAAAGAAATTTCGTAAAAAGACTTATAAAACTCAATCTTATGCTTAACTTCTAAAAAACAAAGTTATAATTGGATTAAAAATTGAAATAATGTTTATTTTGTAGCATTTAAAATTTTTCATGACTAAAGGAAGGGACAGAAGTTTGAGATTACTTGTCTATTCCTTCTCCCACAAAAGCAAAGTGCAAAATTAACGTTTCTGTACTTGATGGATCGCCATATGTGTAGGAAAACTGCTTTTAGATAAATTTTCATCTATTCTTCTTATATTCCTTTATTATTCGCCTCATGTTATATCTTCTTTTAATGTTAATAATAATTTACGTAATTTCTTAGATATATTGAATTCACAGCGTGATGTTTTTCAATACCTTGTTTAAACAAAATGTGGCTTCTCAATCTAAAAATATCTGACGTGGACACCACGTGACTTATACTGCCTATTACATTTTTTCCTGGAATTTCATTAGAAATATATTTTGCATTCAATTAATTCACGCAATTTAATTAAAAAATTCCTAAAATCTCAAAGCATCTTCATCAAATATTATAAAATACAGAAAAATATTAAACACCAAATACAGCTGAAACCAGTTCAAAAAACAATTTTTATAAAGTTTCTACGCCAAAACGAGCAATTCGGTCATCAGGCAGGAAGACAAATTTTTCGGTGCACAAGATTTAGTTTACTTTTGGTCCCAGTGGACAAAAAGATACTGAAATTGGCGCACAAACTGACTGAATTCACTATTCTGTTAAATTTTAAATGTAAACAAATGGCGGCCTCGTTAGGTTTAGAAACACTTAAACAACTTTTAAATCGTTGATAATTATATAATTATTACATGAAGATTAACTAAAGGCATAAAACCTAAGCGGAACATAAGAAACATAATGCAATCAATTTTAAAGCACAAAAAATGCACAATTTACTAGTGTATAAATATAAAAATGTTGAACTCTCCAAGCCCGGTATAGAGTGTATATATATATATATATATATATACACTCTTTTACCGGGCTTGGACATGAGGGGAGTTCAAATGGAAGTAATTCGAGGTGTAGATCCATGAGATGTGTAGCAATAGAAATGAGACAGATACACAGATAGGAACAGCAATATTTATTGATTTGAAATGCATACAATGTTTATTAAAAAAATCACCTGTTGCTTAAGGCAGGCATCCCATTTCTTGGGAAGGTTACGAATTGCGTTTGAGAAGAGGGATGTTTGTTGATCAAGGAACCAGTCCATAACTGCAGCCTTTATGTCCTCTTCGGCCTGAAAGTGTTGACCTTTCTTCAGCGGTCCAAAGATGTGATAGTCGCAAGGCGGCAGATCTGGAATCTGAGCTGGATGTTCCAAGACTTCCCACTTTTTACGGGCCATTGCCTCGACGCACATCTGGGTGACATGCGGCCTTGCATTGTCATGCAGAAGGTTGACACCTGACGACAGCATACCTGCGTGTTTGTTTTTGATAGCCTTATGCAGCTTATCAAACGTGTATCTTTGGGCACTGATGGAGACGTGCGGCTCCTTAAAATCCAGTAATAGGAGTCCCTGAATGTCAAAAAATGGCGTCAACATCACCTTTCCCGCTGAATGCTGAATTTTGAATTTTTTTAGCCTAGGCGAGTCGGAGCCTACAACTACGTGCTGCAGAATGTCGTCACCATCAGCCGTGTAGTGCACCAAATGCTGTAAACTGATGCCCATTCACTGTTTCTTGTGGTTCACAGTGGTGGTCATACAGTATGCGAGGTACCCATTTTCAACAAACTCTTCGATATTTCAGAATGTTGCTGACAGTATTGTGAACAGTACCGATGGAAACGTTCAATTCATTTGCAACGTCACGAATGTTTCGACGGTCGATTTGCCTTGATTGCCGTGTCAATGTCCATAATCAGCTTATTTGTCACAAACATGTGTGCCTAACCAGGCCGCGGCAAGTCCGTGTTCTTCTAGGACCTTCACTAAGCATTCTCGCCCACCTGGTCACCGTAAGCTTCAACTCACATGTGTCTCCGAATACAGTCACCCTTTTTCGACGAATGTCCACCGGTTAACACCCTTCCAGAGTTAAAAACTTAATTACAGCTCGCTGATCCGTTTTCGACTCAGTTCCATCCACACCAGCCATTTTTGAATGAATGCCACGTTCTTGCGCCTGAAGTTAGCACACATCTCCTTCCATGCAAACATGCGTTGTATACACACGCATGCGTGGCATATACAGCTTCCCTATCGCGTTTGTTTCACGAAAGTTCACTGCAAACCTTCCGCAAGCGGCGCTTCGAATCACTTTCCTTTGAACATGCCTTATATATATATATATATATGTTTAGTGCAACGGATGGGAACAAAAAAGGGAGGTGCACAATTACTTGCTATAGTAGTCCTAGTCCCATGTACAAAATTTCAACGCTCTGAGACTACTCAATTTTGAGTTATGGGAGATACATACGTACGTACGTACAGCTGTCAGGAAAAAAATCTGTTTAGAATCTATTATTAATCCATTTTACAATCTGTTGTGGAAAAAAAGAGTCTTTTTTTCTATCCATATATACAGATGTCACTCAAAAACATCATTAAAAACGATTCGAAAACGGTCAAAATGGATATTTTTGTTGAAATGAAGTACCCGAAATGTTTCACGATTACAGTACTTATTTTACTTCTTACAAGGATGTAGAACTATAAGAATCTGATTTTAAAAAATATTTATTCACGATACCTTATACTATATAAGTAACTAATTCTGAAATATTTTACTACGTACTTTGCTCGTAAAGCTTTTTAAAAGTTTAATTTTTTGGAAAACTTTACATATTAGTTCCAGGAAAGTAGTATATAAAGATATTTCATATAATGTTTCAGAAGCACATATCTAAAATCAAATTTCATATTACTCCAGGGAATGAAAATAAACTTAATTTTCTTCGATTTTATGACTAATTTAAATTCTAACTCCCGTTCAGATGTTCCCTCCTTCGACGGATGAAAAGAATATATCCGGGAAGTAAATTTTAGGGTTTGTTGATCTTCAAGTATGGAGTCAAATTCTCCCCACTTTTCGAGGAATTTGTAAAATACAAAAACGGTTCTTAGATTTCAAAGTACAGGTTTAGGTTATAGGTACAGGAATTAGTTACTGTTCAGTTAAAAATTGCAATATTTTGAAACTGAAATCGCCTCCGCAACAGGTATATTCAAATAAAATGTTTTTCACGATTTTGTCAGGACTGAGTGTTCGCTGCTTATTCTTGGCAAACATCTTCGTGAAAGTAACTGAGTCCTGATCTTGAACAGGGAGCTGAATGCAGCTATATATTCTGTGGTAGAATATTGTGATTAAGTGGTAGAAGAACTGCACTTTAAAGGGATTTAAAATCCTCTTTTATTAAACCACAACTATTTACAGCCACTTCCCAACTTGGGAGGGATACAGAAAATAAAGACCGCACTTGGGTCTAAAATGAACAATCAAATTAATTGAAACTAAGGCTAAATAGAAATTAAGTAGTCGTTGCTCACAGAGCTATAACGCGAGGTTGGCCTCTAAACTAAATGGTGCGTAGCAAGATTTAACTAACACTGACGCACTTAGAATTGCTTCAATAAGTAATCACTTAAACAGCGATACGGCTTAGAATTTAAATACTAGCTAGTCAGGCGAACGTTGAATAGAGTAACAGTGGTCTGAGACTAAAAGCTCTCTCACACTGAAAGGTTTCTACCTTTCATTTAAATAAAACTTGGCTCCACTTCAAATTAGCATAAAGCTGAAACGCGCGCTTATTCTAACGGGAAGTTGAAATGAGAACAGATAGAAAGAGTCAAATTAAAATAAAACTTTGTTAGTTTAACTAAAATCTTACAAATTGTTTTAATTTTAAATCTAAATATTTGTTTAATTTCTTTTGGTTAACTGTTCCAGGTCCAACAAATTACTGTAGTCACAGCTATCCAGAAGTCTGTCTAAATATTGGTAATACAATTAAGAAATAGAAACGTGACCGCCAAAATATTTATTACATAACTTCTAGTAGTTTGCAATTTAAAATTAAAGAATAATAGCTATTAGCGTTTCGGGGTGTAGAGTTACTTAGAATTTTTCGATGGCAGGAAGCTAAAGAAATTCGCAATGCCCTCTCCAGAATTCGAACTCCAGAACTTCCGAATACGTGTCGAGCGTGCTTCTAGTTACACCACGAAGGCATGCGGAAATGAGAGAGAAAATACCTTATAAGGGCATTAAAAAATTTCAATCATTAAAAGCTGCAAAACATTCGTTAATTTTTCACTTGAATAACTCGGCTCCAAGAAAGAGAGATTGTAATTTTCCATACCTATTAGATATAAAATTCACTCAACAATCCACAAGGTCGTTAAGTGGGTGGTTGTTCTTAGGCAAATAATCTGTACTGGATTATTTTCAAAAAGCTGTTTCTGAATTAAAACTTCCTTCATTATTTCAACTCAGATTAATCTGTATTCTGTGCAAAGCTGGTGGAAGAAGCAGAAGGTACAGGAAAGAAATGATATAAAAATAAGCCACATAAACCGAATGTTTCGCATGCAAATTCAGAATCTCATTCGACAATGTTAATCTACATAGCAGCACGTAGAACATTAATTAGTATATTGCTCATCTGCTCTTCACCAGACCGGACCAATTAACGCCTCCGTAATACACAATGCAACGCGACAGCTCCGTTCTTGTATGTTTCTCAGTTCTTTATATGTACATTCCGATAATAGTGTCCGGAAAATTATTACTACGCATTATTACTGAGCTATTACTATTGTAGAGTCTATTAGCAGAGATAAAGAATATATTACTCTAATGTAAAGCTAGGAAAATCTCTCCGGAAGATTTACGAGGAAGGGAAAGTATTAATATATAGCCTATATACCACATTTTTAATATCTGATGTTAAGAACATGGAATTATATTGATTGTGTGACGCCCTGTAGTCAATAAAATGTAATTTAGCAATTGGGAAAGTGCTTTTTTTCACGTTATTTTCCAAACTAAAAAAAATAACTAATTATTCAATGTATATTTTGTTTATATGACAATCATATTTTCTCATGAATCATATTAAATTAGATTGACAAAAATTTATATTTTTTCCCAGTTTAAATTGATTACATATTTTTTTTGTATTTATATAGAAATAATTTATTTTGGCCCAGATTTGTAACTCCATAAATATTAAAGAACTATATAGTGTAAATTTTTTTACTATTTTAATTATATTTTTTGAACAGAATTCGAAAGTTAACTTAACCAGTGTTTTTTTAAATATCGGAATTCAGAGGGTTTTTAAAAAGTCGTTTCCTTTCTACGCAGACGACTATCAGTGAAAATGAGTAAACTGTATTCAGATCTGGTATTCATATTTAATTGATTTTTCGCATGTAGAGTTTAAATGGGGACATCGAGTTCAACTATTGCGCGTTTTATGCAAATTAAATATGTTCATTTGTAAGAAAGACGAAAATTTTTATGAGTTACCTCATTTATTTCTGAAGGCATTAAGTAAATTTTACGTCTATCCTAAGATTTCCTCTTTCCGTAGTTAAATTCATTCCATGACGATAGGTTTTTTCCATACTTGTAGAGATTCTTCAGATAATTTTGAATTACTTTTCAAATAAAACTATCATTTCTAACAATCTAAACATAAATATAGTTCTACTTTTTACAAGCTACAAAAGCAAAACTATTTATTATGGTCCGCCTTAAAATTTACTTAGTTACAGATCAATATCCGACAAAATATCCTTCTTTAGTTGTTACCCTAGCCAAAGAACAGCTTATTTTCTTTATTTTTTCGTGATTTATAATCTGCAATTTAAAGTCGCAGATCTTCACCCATATAATTCAACATTTTTATTCACCGTGTGGCAAATTATCTTTTTAATCCTTCTAGTCCACTATGAACAGATGCTGTAGATAATGTTTTCCATCACTTCTAATTTCCTAAGCAATACATAAACCACCAGCTTGCCGTGAACTGTTTAATATTTGCAAGTGGGATGGAAGAAACAGCAGACAATATCATTAATTTAGTGTTCACATATCAGAGAAATGGTTCTCCGTTTTTGTTCATGTGCACCATAGCTACGAGCCAATTTCTCAAAGGAACTCTTGGGAGGAAGCATCATTTCCTAGGCAGATAAATAGCCTGCACGAGTCATTCAATTTATTTGTTGTTAGAGACGTGAAAAAGGAACACTGCCTTCACCGGGACTCAAACCCTGGACCTCTGGAATACACTTCGCATATGCTTACAGTTACACCAAGAAGGCATGCCAAGATGCAAGGAGGAAACAAATAATTTATATACTCCTCCTTTTAAAGGGGGACTAGGGATGGAGGGTCCAATCGCCAAATCTTGGTGCTCACGAATTATCAACCCCCTTTTAGTTCGGGCGCCACCTGTAGAGGCGTTAGGTTATTTTGAAGCAGGAGAAGTGAAAAATGTGCAGTGTCCTTCCTGGGACTCGAACCCTGGCTCTCTCGATTACGCGTCGAGTATGCTTCCAATTATACCACGAAGGCATGTGGGAAGGAAGAAGAAAATACCATACAAGCCCTCGAGTCCTTTGTCACATTAATTAGTCATACTAAAAGCATTAGGATGTTGCGAACAAGGCAGAACGATATACCAATACAGAATATTACTATAACAAATTTAGATATACAACAGAATTTTAAATATCTGTATAGTTGGAAGATTCAAAACTTGCCCGGAAATCAATCTTGATTTAACATCTTAATTTAATTTTATTAAACTCGTACGAAGCAGTGTGGAAGGCATATGCGGAAAATGATAAGAACGATGTTCTTGTTTGGATGCGAAACTCCTTGCTATGAAAAAATGCCAGTCTTCAGAGGCATCTTCTTTTATCTTTTCTAAGTACCACTCTATTCGGCTGAAGACTCACTGGACTCTGTTTCACTCAAAATTGGCTTGGTTCAACGTGATTTGTTATTGCTCATATTTTAAAAGTTTCTAAAACGACACATGGCATTGTCATTAAGAATGTTTGCTACTGTTTTATCAGGATGATATCTTGCGTTAAAACTTTGCACCTTATTCCATTTTTGATAAATTTCATTAATCAGAAAACCTAGATTATTTTTTTTGTTTCTATTCTTCGTTTAAAGAAATTTGTCTCATAATCTCCTTTGTTTGTTGCTTCTGAGTTGCTGTAATTCTTTCTCGCGGACTTTATGTTTATGATCCTCTAGTAACTTGCTGACGGCTTCGATAATTTCCTAGCCCATATTTTGCTTATGCAGATAACTCCTTCGGGTCGATGTAGAGAACTCTGTGAAGCTACTGGCTAGGCAGTAGCTACTGTGCCTAGGCAGTCTTGGCCACGGGGTATAAAACCATGGATGTTGGCGGTTCTCCGTGACCTGTGGGTGTTCGAAGGAAACTGCCCTCGGATTTTTCTGCGTGGCCTACAGGGTGAGGTGGAGTAAGTCCCGCGTCAGACCCAGTGCGGCCTTCGGGCATCCCGCGTAGTACTGCTAGGTAGCATTCCTGACGACCAGTCAAATCTCCAAGCATGCATGTTCCCACCTCTGCGAAACACGGGAACTGGAAACGGTGACCCGGCGCTCCAGGGCGGTAACAATTCGTTTTCCAGAGGGTTCTTTAAAAATATGTTGTCTCGGTTTATGGGAGTCGGGGTAGCAGCAAGTGGGACGTTCTTATCTCCTCTGTTAAGGAAATTACCAACTGGATGCCCCGCTTCCCTCCTAATACGGAGGATTCTCAATAGGGCAGCAGTGCGTGTTGCGTCCAAGACTGATGCCCACAGTTCTCCGACCACCTGATGAACCAGCTCAATCACTTCAGCTTCAGACGTTAACAAGAGCATACTGACCACCGGGAGCTCCGAAATGGAATTTCTCTTTTCACGGCAGTTTCAATGCAACAGGGAGACTCAAGTTTCCAGAGATATTGCTTGTATTTGCTAATAATTGCTCTATCACCAAATTTAATACCTATATTGCTACTCACCTACGCTTATGGACTTTTAGTTCCGGATTTTCATCTAAAATATGCTGTGCTCATCAAAAGCTATGCAACAAAATTCATCTCATTCTGCTATACACAGGGTAGGGCGATGCCCAGGAACTTTACAACGTGACTGCGCCACCTAATCTAGTGCGTGTTGTGCCATAACCAATTGTGTTGGCGGTACATGTGATTAGACAACTCCAACCATTATACCAGTATGTTCCACCTTCATTGGGAAAGTTATTACGTTTCTATTTTACCCCTGATTAGCAAGTTCTAGAAGGCAATCTACCTAAGTACTTAAGAATAAGTACTTAAGAAAATACTTCAGAAAAATAGTTTTGTAAAGTATATTAATACATAAATGAAGATGTTTAATGTACAAATTAGTATAAATAAGCAAACAAACTAAATTTTCCGCATTTTGTGCTTTCAATGATGCTAAGTCCAACTTCATTAAGTTATTACTACAACTAAGAAAACAGTGGAAGTTGCACTGTCAGATCTAAAGAAGAGAGGTGGCCTTCAAAACAGGTTTTTAGTCCCTTTCGATGGAAACAGAGTGAAAGATAATTCATTAATAAGATTGCTGAACATACAACTCTCGGAAACCTCTAAGAATTCCAAACTGAGAAGCGTATTAGTGTGAGTAATTATTGTTACCTCAGGAAAAAGTAAACTGTATTTCTTATTCCAAAAATGAGATGATGTGTAAGACCTTTTCATTTCCTTCTGTTTGATATGTGTGATATGTTCTTCTAGCCTTAAATTTGAAGATCAGAGAATTTGCGTTATATACACGAAACTGCATTTACAAGGGAATTAATGAATGTTCCATTAATAAAGGTCCAATAGGGCGGGCAGACGGTATAGTGATTAGGGGAAACTGACTGCGATATCGAAGGGCCCGGGTTCGAATCCTGTAGAAGGATGGATGTTAAATTGTCTGTCCCTTCATAGGAGGCAACGATGGCCGCCTATTAGGTGCCTCCACAGTAAAATGGCCACCGCTTCTGGCCTTAGGAGTGGCCAGGGCCGTTATAGGCAAGTGCCTGCCGTTGGAAAAAAAATAAAGTTCCATTGGGCTTTAAAAGATGTTGTTTTCTGGTTTCCTTTAAACCAGTCAGTAAAATCAAACACTTAAGTTCAAAGATGTAATCCCTCATCTTCTCATTAATTTGAAAAGCACTGCAACTTCCACGGCTTTCTTCGTAGTACCAACGCTTTCATAAAGTTGTATGAGCTCCATAGAAACTGCAGTCGGCGAGAGTTTCTAATCTTTTGCTTATTGTTTGCAACAGTTTAAAGTTGAATCTCTTCGTTTGCTTAATAGATCGCCAAAACTCTTCACCAAAGAATTGAATATGTGGGGTAGTGGCCGAAGCAGGGTTCAAATGAACTTCGAAAGCAAGTTCTAACAATAACATGAATTTTAATGAGATAAAAACATTAACATTCGCAGTGCATTACAATTCGGGAGTTTGATACATTCAGTCCCATCATTTCAGATATTTGTAAACGGGAAAATACACTATTGCTATTAACATTACACGAGGGGTGATAGTTCTAGCGGACCAGCATGCCAATCGCTCCAGCAGGAAAACGTCCTCGCTCTTCTCAGGAGAAAACACATACCCTCTCGCTGCTCCACCTTACTGTCTCGTTACCTGCGCTGAACTCCCCTCGAAGATTCCTTCACTCCCATAATAAATGTGTCTACATTCTGGTCCTGATGAAAAAGACTTGTTTATTTCTTTGTCCCATGGAGTGACCGTCGAGACTGCAACCGGAATCATTAATAAAGACAACTCGTGGCAATAGGATTTCTTCTGTGGTTTGTAAGAGGTACCAATATCCGTAAATCATTCATCCCAGACAAACAACCTTTATGCGACCTTATCACAAGTAGGTTGTCAGATGGTTGAATGTACCTTTCTGCTGAAATTGTGGTGTACGTTTTTGTAAATAACAAAACTGAATTTAAATATGGATGCAAAATTTTGCATTTATATTTTTTTCCAAAGGACAGTTCACCATTATAGCATTACTTCAAGTTTTTAGAATAAGTTACAGATTGACAGAATATTTTGTTTAATATGCACTGCACTAGCTAGTATTGTGCATAACAGATGATGCTATCATCCCGTAACGAAATAGTACCATTGCGGATGCTGTAACTAGACAATCTTTTGCT
>KK116723.1:493607-538097 GCA_000611955.2 Stegodyphus mimosarum | reverse complement strand
TATTAAATTTTAAAAATCAGAATTCCTAAAGTTTTTGCTAATTAATAATCCTGTGAATATAACTCACTCTTTATCTCTTCCATACTGTTGTAGTGAACCTCAAATTGGAAATGAAACACTCTAGTCTAAAATTTTAAATTAAAGGATAGCTGATCTTTCAATGCATTGTGTCAGTTCTTGCAGTAGTAGCACGTGACGTTGGACAGGAACTCGCAAATAGCTAAATCATTTACTGTTAATTTAGTAGCTGAATAAAACAACTAAGACAATAATGATTAAAATATTGATTCTTATATTTTGGCAAACACTTCAGAGAACCTAGTGTCACTAATTGCTCTGTCAGAACTTTGCTAAGTTGTATTCACTGTATAACTGAACAGGACTTAATTTCTAAAGTTAGAAGTGCCGGAGCCTTACAGAAGACTGTGAAGAACAAAAGAAAAAAATTAATAAAAAAAATCTGAAAGTTTTCAGATTTTAAATTACGTCCAAAGCGGCGTTTTTAAACGTTTTGTGTGTTACTTTTATTTATTAAATATGATGTTCTTCGCACTTAAACCATAAAATTCAGGTCAACAGCAATATCGCAAAATAATTTTACAATGAGCATATCTTTAGAATTGCTAATACACAGTTTCGCACGCTTTAGATAAAAAGGTCTCTTTTTCCCCGTAGAGTGTTGTCTTGGTTCGCTTTTAAATCGTTTGAGTTTGTTCATCAAAAATTCGTTAAAATTTTACAAAATGTGAAATAGATAATAAAACAAATTCCAAATTTGGGCTTCCAGATGAGCTTATTTGGGTGGAAACATACGTTATTCAAAATTGGATGGCTCTCGTTGTTTTATCACATATGGAGACATATACAAACATTTATGCAGATTCTTCTTTACTTAATTTCTTTAAATGTAATACAGGACTGCAATATTTTGTGGCAACAGTTTGAAAAGTGATTCAGATTTTTCACATTTCCGGCGCAAAACGAAAACAGTAGTCCTTCAGGAACAAAGCCTTTGGACTAATAACTAAAATTTAAGATAATTGAGTAATTAAACTTAAATTAAAAGAAATACAAAGAAATAAAGAAAAATCTAAAAAATTACTAAATGAAAAAAATTATAGGGCCTCGTCTTATTTGGGTCTCCAGCTGGAATTACAGTTCCACTCAAAAGTTAAGAAGCAACTCAGTCAAACTGCTTACGTATAATGCGCAATTTCAAGGGATGACTGATACGAAAGCCGTTCCTTTTTTGCAGCACACCAATGAAAAAAAGATAAAACATTCAAAACGTCACTGAGGAGAATAGTGATAATTCTACAAACGGTACGACGCTATGGAAGGAAATCTTAATGGAAAAGTGTAGCTTTCAAAATAAAGAAGAGAGAGTTCAAGGCTTCCTGATCGCGCTGCTCTGTTGATATAATTCTAACCGTCAAGAAGAAATTGTCCCTTAGTATGATTCAATAACAACGTGACATTTAACGTAATACAGCAGTGGTCGATCAATAGACAGCAGTAGCCCCTCCAGTTACATCATTCAAAACGTCTACAAGAGCTCTGCAGTAGGAAGTCACCAGCATGGAACTTGCACTACCAGGGTATCAGTTTTAGTAAATTCAGGAACACAAAATTTGCCCGCTTTTCATAAATTCATTGCACATCCTTGAGAATATACATTTAATATATGATTGGGGACCAATTCTTCCCTTAAAAGTCTCAAACTTCGTTCAAGATTTGATTGCGAGAGAAAACCAGGCCTGAATTCAGAAGTTATAATCGATTTTTAAGTCATGTTTACTGTTAAAGAAAAACTAATATGCTAAAATTGTAGTTCACTTAAACAGAAAAAAGTTCCGGAAGGGCTCCGATGCGCTCCAGCTGAAATTCTAATTTCTCTTGAAAACTGAATAGTACCGGAACCGGGCTTCGGTGGGAAGAATATTCACCAAAAAAATAAACTTTATTTATTAGTGCTCAAGTTCATTTGCAGGAGTTAACTGAATTCTTAAGACATCTTAGAGTAGAATAGCAATGGCTGGTGTAAGTAACCTCTGTACGCTTCTTCGGCTACTAGTATAACTCCAACCGCTCTGCGTCTTCACTTATAATATGTTAATTTGTGTGATTTGGGAACGCATTTCGCCGAAAAAGTGATAGCGGAAAGGACGGAGCTGCGTGAAACTTTAAAAAATTGGTTTACATCTTGTGGGGTTTACTTACTTAATTCAGTGTTCAAAGCCTTGAACCCCACAAAGCAGTAGTAAGCGAATAATCGCTTAAGTGTGTGAGCAAATACATAAGACTTAAGAAGGGTTAACTACCCTTTATTTCTCAGAATAATTACAATCAGTTCCTAACTGGGAACGTACAGCAAAGCCTCCACTTGGGCTTGAACTTAAATAATTATGAAATTAAGCTAAACTAATCTCAACTGAAGTTGACTGAAGATATATGGCGAAAGGCTAATTTCGCAATAGGCTAATTTCAATTCGCAGTTAAATCCTTTCTAAAATCTGTCTATGAAGAAATCTATATATCTATCACTGATGCAAAGAAACATTAATTTAAATATTTATTTACAATATATACAGTTAATAAATCATCATTATGTAATTCTACGAAACAAAGGATAAGGCACTACGCCTTTCCCGTCTAGCGTCTAACATCTAATTAATTTTTTCTACTTCAGGTGGGGGGCGCTACTATCGCTCTATGACATCATATTTCTCTACACTCCTCACCTGAACTCATGGAGTTCACACAATTAAGAAGAATAAGAATTAAATTCAAATAAAATGAAAATACTTACAGTTACTTACTGTCACAAATTTAAAAAAAAGGAAAAAATATTCTTCTGAACATCTACTAAAATATAAAATAAAACAAATTAATCAATTAAATATAAGAAATTATTGAATAATCAATAAGTTCAAAAAGTTCTCCTTAAATGTCGGAGTTCATAGTTCAGTCAATAGTTCTAAAGTTTGTTCACAACTTCTAAAGGATATAAGAGCTGTATGGGTCTCTTAATTTGTCCTTTGGACGTCTTAATTAAACAAGAACGAACATGTTGATCTCGTCCTCTGTATAACTCTATTACCACACCAAGTTCCCATAAGAGTTTGGACTTTGTAGATCCTTCCAAGAGAACGACATCTCCAACCTTTAATTCTTTACTATGGCTAAGATTATCCGAATGGTGGGCCGATCGCAAGTCAAGTAGATATTGTTCCTTCCATCTTTTCCAGAGATGTTCTAAAAGTCTTGTTTGGTACACTTGTCGTTTCATCAGATAACTTCTATTCGAATTCTTGTCAATCATCTCGATAAAATGAAGTGGATAATTATGATTTTGTCGACCAAAGTTGAGAAAATGTGCTGGTGTCAGAGGCTCTGGTTCTTCCAAGTCATTGTAAGTATAAGTTAAAGGTCTTTGATTTATGACATATTCAACTTCTGTCAAAATAGTAGTCAACTCTTCAAAATGTAATAGGGCTTTTCCAAGTGTTTTTCTCAAACAATCCTTCACAGACTTCACTAAACGTTCATAAAATCCTCCCCACCATGCAGCACGTTCTGCGATAAATTTCCAGTTTATCTTTTTATTGGCAATAAAATCTTGAAATTTGGAATCCTTCAGTACTTTTGAAAAATATTCGAATTGTCGATTTACCTTTTGAAAAGTTTTGGCATTATCCGAGTAAATTGTGTCACAATGTCCTCGCCTTGATACGAATCGTCTAAAGGCCATCAAAAAATTTTCTGTTGACATACTGGAGACTAGCTCTAAATGAAGGGCTCTTGTAACAGCACAGGTGAAAAGAACTATGTACGATTTATCAGTTCCTGATGCAGATCTAACCCAAATTGGGCCCGCGAAGTCCACTCCAGAAACAAGAAATGGTGGAGTCTCGACTATTCTGTCTTTAGGCAGCTGTGCGGTTATCTGTTGAGCAGGTTTTGCTGTATACTTTCTACAAATAAGACAGTTTCTAAGTATCTTCTTCACAAGCTGTCGGCCTTTCGGTATCCAGTATTCTTTTCGAAGGCTGGTCAAAGTGGCTGTAACTCCACTGTGCATCAACTTGTTATGTTCTCTTTCAATAATCAGTTCCGTAAATTTCGAATTTCGAGGCAAGAGGATAGGATGTTTTTCTTCGGTGCTGAAATCGGAAAATTGTAATCTTCCTCCAAGCCGTAAGATTCCTTTATCGTCTAAAAACGGGGAAAAGGAATATATGGATGACTTCTTAGATATGCTTTTATCAGTTTCTAATGCCGAAATTTCCAAATTATATGCTACTCTTTGAATTCTACGGATCCAGAATTCTTCTGCAACTTTAAGCTCTTCAGCTGTGGGAACATCTGTGAAGTTTGCATGTTTCCTAGCTTTCAAAGTGAAGCGTCTAATCCAAGATGTTATTCTTAATATTTTCATGAGATTACTGTACTTGGAAATATCAAACAATTCATCCTTCTCTTGTACGATACATTTATACTGTTGGGTACAAGAAAACGTTTTTCTATATTCTAAATTTTCTTCTTCAACAACGTCCACATTACCAGAGGGCCAAAATTCTGAAGACTGTAAAAGCCAGGGTGGTCCATGCCACCAAAGTTGGCAATTTCTTAAATTAGCAACACTAGTTCCTCGTGATATGAGGTCGGCTGGATTGTCTTTCCCTGGGCAATAATGCCAATTACTGCTTTTAGTTAGTTTCTGAATTTCATAAATTCTGTTTTTGACGAAAGGTTTAAATCTTTTGGGAGATCCGTGAATCCAAAAATAAGTTATTTGAGAATCAGTCCAATGGAAGGGGATTACTTCATATTTCAAACATTTTGCGATTTTATCACTCAACCTAGCGGACAAAAGCGCGCCCAAGAGTTCCAATCTAGGACGTGTAAGTGATTTCAGAGGTGCAACTCTACTCTCGGAAGCAATAAAAATTGTTTTAAAAGTTCCATTGTTCAAAACTATTCTTATATATACCACGCATCCATAGGCTTTCAGACAAGCATCAGAAAAGCTATGGAGTTCTATTCGTTTCACATCTACATCTAATATTCCCTTTAAATAGTAACGGGGAATTCTGAGGTGGTTCAGTTCTTCAATTTCTTCGTACCAGACTTTCCATTTATGACTAAGTTCAGGTGGCAGTTCTTCATCCCAATCAATTTTGGCAGACCAGATTTCCTGAATCAGACACTTTATTCTAATGGTGAAAGGGCCGTAAAATCCGACAGGATCAAAAATACGCCCTGCAGTTTGCAATAGGAAACGTTTTGAGTTAATTGACGAGGATATAAAATTTGTTAAGTGTTGAGTGTCAAAATAAAAATTATCATCATTATCCGTATCCCAGTTAATTCCTAACACTTTGATGGGGACAATTTCAGGAGATTCTTGTATCGAAAATTCTTTGTGATGCCAAATGTCTTTGAGCTCTTTTGAATTAGTATGCCACTTACGTAGTGACATGCTAGCTTCATTAAAAATGTTCACAATTTCTAAACTTGTTTTCAGGGCTTGTTCTAAATTTTGTTGACCACCAATAATATCATCAACATACAGACAGTTGTTTAAGAGTTCTACTGTTTCAGGATATATTTCTGAATATTTTTTAAGATGATGCTTAATGGTAGCAGCGAGAAGAAAGGGACTAGACTTAACTCCGAACAAAACTCTTGTAAATCTAAAGGTTTTCAAGTTTTCATTGCTATCATCAGGATCATCTTTCCAAAAGAATCGTGTAACGTCCCTATCTTCTTCATTCAACTCTATTTGTAAAAAGGCTTGTGTAATGTCAGCTGTTAAGGCTATCGAATTTTGTCTAAATTTTATCAGTAAATCAAAAATATCAGGATAAAAGTTCGGACCCGTATATAAACAGTCGTTTAAAGAAAGTGTCTTTGGTCTATGTGCTGAAGCATCATAAACTATTCTTAGTCTGCTTGTTGTTCTATCATTTCTGATGACTGCCCTATGAGGTAAATAAAACAGAGTCTTGTCATTTCGATTGTATTCCTTAACTGGTTCAATAATATGTTTTAACTCGTAATCTTTTAAAACCTCTGTATATTGAACAAATAAAGAGTTATCAATTTTAAATTTGTTACTTAATTTCTTAAATCTTTCAAGTGCTACATCCCTATCATTTTTCATTAGATGTTTTGAATTTGGTTTCCATGGTAATCTTACTTGGTATCTTCCATTCTTATACTTGATATCAGATTCGAAGGAGTTCATAATTTCTAAATCAACAGTTTTGTCGTTTTGAGTATCACTTTCTAAACCTACGTTTTCCAGCTTCCAAAACTGTTGTAACTGATCTGATATCAAGTTTTCATTTACTATTACTTTCATAGTTAATAATTCACTAAATTCATTATTTACTTTACCCTGTAAACACCACCCAAATAAAGATTCTGTAGCTACTACATCTCTTGAAATTCTTTTAATTTTACCTGTAATTATAGAATAATAGAAATCTACCCCTATGAGAACATCAATTTTGTCACTTTGCCTACAACAGTCAGCTAATTGTAAATTTTGTAAAACTTTATTTTCCTTAGCAAAGTTCAAATCTGGAGGAGAGATGAGAGCATTGGATATATTTTCAACTTCGAGAAATTCAACATATATACTAAGTTTGGGATCGCTAATATTTTCTAGTTTGGCTTTAACAACATTGAAGGTTTTTTCTAACGCAGTTTTATCTCCAAATGAGTAAACAGAAAGTGATTCTTTTCTAACGATCGGAAGATCCATTTTACTAGATACATTTTTAGTTATGAAAGATCTCATTGAGCCATTATCGAAAAGAATTCTCACATTTTCAGATTTATCATTATTTCGAATTAATGCAGAAGCAGTTTGCAATAATATTCTATTAGATCTATTTTCATCGGAATTATATGACGAAACAGCGGAAATAACGTTGGAATCCGACGTTTTCTTTTCAAGTTTGTTATCTTTTTTCTGATGAAATGAATAACAGATGGCTTTTGAATGTTTATTACAGCAGAAGCTACAGTTTACTTTTTGTTTACAGTCTTTAATTCTATGCTTTTTATCCAAACATAAAAAACATCTGCCTTGCTTCTTCAAAATCTCTTTTTTCTTTTCCACACTTAAAGTTTCGCAATCCATAGATTTATGACTTCCATTCCCGCAGAACAGACACTGTGATTCGGCTGACGCTGCTAATAATTCAACTGTCGACGGCTTACTTGTTTTGACTGCAGAAAGTTTCGATTTGAAAGGTAGTGGTTTTTCTAATTGCGAGAATTTCTCTTTAGAGTTATAATTAACAGAAGCTGCGCGTTCTCTACTGAGTACTTCGTTCCTCAAAAAGTCTAATAGACCTTTTAAATCCCAATTTTCGTCTTTAATTTTTCGGCTATAATCAAGAACGAACTCATTAGGAAGTAATTTCAAAATTAAAGGCGTTAAAAGATTTCCGTAGGAATTAAGAGTCTATTTTTAAGGCTTCAAGATTTCTTATCTGCACTTCGGTGTGATCGAGAAGTTTTCTTAATCCGTTTACATCATTAGGATTTCTAACAGGTGAAATACTTAAGAGTTGTCCTAGATGCGAATTAATTAAGATGTTCGTTTGCCCAAATCTGGAACGTAATAGTTCAAGAGCAGCTTCGTAATTATTTTCGATAAGAGCGAAACCAGAAATAGCTTTGGCGGCTGAGCCACCAAGAAAGCTTTTCAAATAAATTAATTTTTCTATTTTTGATAAATTCGGATTTTTGTCAATCGCATTTTCGAACTGACCTATAAATTCTAACCAATCTGAAGGATCACCATAAAATTTAGAAATGGTTAATTTAGGAAGACGAGTGAATGTATTATTTTCGTTTTTCGAATCTGTAGTGGTTTCATTAGAAATGTTCCGATTTTCATTCTCCGAATTTTCGAGCTTATTCAATTCCTTCAATTTTTTCTTTCCTCTAAATTGCCATAGTTGAACTTTCTCATCGTATTCTAGAACCGTTGTGATTTCGAGTTCAAATTCCTCCGTTTCGAGTTTTAAATCTCGTTCTATTTGAGAGTCTAAATCTTTCAAAACTTTTGATTTTTCGTTTAATTGATCTAAATTTTCTTCTAATACATTAACGTTTATACTAATATCATCTTTATTTAATTCAGTTTCGATTTTCTTTAATATCTTGGACACTGCGGTCCTGAATACCTTTCGTTTCGATTTCAGTTTAGCAATGAGATCTTCCATTATACTAATAATAGAAAGTGCAGGCTTACCTTGGCAGTCTTCGCACACTTCTAAAGTGCTAATCCAAAATTAGAAAACACAAATTTTCAAATTACCGAACGATTCATTCCAGGCTGTATGCACCAATATGGCGAAAGGCTAATTTCGCAATAGGCTAATTTCAATTCGCAGTTAAATCCTTTCTAAAATCTGTCTATGAAGAAATCTATATATCTATCACTGATGCAAAGAAACATTAATTTAAATATTTATTTATAATATATACAGTTAATAAATCATCATTATGTAATTCTACGAAACAAAGGATAAGGCACTACGCCTTTCCCGTCTAGCGTCTAACATCTAATTAATTTTTTCTACTTCAGGTGGGGGGCGCTACTATCGCTCTATGACATCATATTTCTCTACAAGATATAGCCGAAGCTATCAAGATTCTGAATAGTTGGCCCCTAAATCTTAATTAAATGGGCGAAGCCAAACAAAGGCCTAAAGTATGGCCGAGCGTAGCAAAGCTAAGAGAGACGTAGCAAAAAGACAAACGCACGCTACTCAGAAACTCGGACTCTCTTTCGCGAAGTCGGTGAGCATCGAACTCATTATTTGCTTTCACTGCGTTTCTGAAATTACATTCTGGTAGGAAACTGTAAGCTGAAACTAGAAAGACAGAACATGTACATAAATTTAAAATAACTGTTAATAACTTTATATTTTCCCTACCAGAATTTAATTACTCGAAGAATAAGGTCTCCAAACGATCTTGTTTAAGAGTGTAAATTCTACAAAACGTTTTTTCACGAAGTCGGTGAACATGGACTTAAATACTACTCTTTAAATACTCGTCATTTGCATTCACTGCGTTTATGAAATTACATTCTGGTAGGAAATTATAAGCTGAAACTAGAAAGATAGAACAGGTGCATAAACTTAAAATAACTGTTAATAAAATTAGGATAAACCTTACAATCTAAAATACAACATTGTAACTTCTATGAAATCATACCTTCTGAAGCTCTTACAAAAGTATCACTTTAAGTGGATACTGATATTGCATATTTAGCTTCAAAGCCATTACTTTCTACAATTAGAAATTTAATTTCCTAAATAAATTTTAATATTTATAATGTAATATTCAGGTGCAATAATTAGTTTAATCTTAAATGTAAACAACCGAGTCTTTTGGCGCAGATTTTAATTAAACTCTTATTTTGAAAGGAAAAAAATAACGATAAATAAATATGAATTTATTACATTCTTTTGACAGGTTGTAATTTAATTCCTAGATTTTAAACATGCAACCTCATCAAAGCGCTTGCATGTGAATCAACTGACAGCTATGATAGCTGCGGGTGAAATTTTAGTGAAAAGTTTTCCAAAGTCTTTCATCCGTAAATCAAAAAAAAAAAGAAATCCTAATCGATATTTTGCAAGCTTGAATTTCCTTTTTGGGTATCGCGTGAAGAATGAATGGAAGTTTTACTTGAGAATTCTGTTCGCTTTGAATATGAAATGGGAAAAATGGATTTTATTTCAAGATCTTTTGAAGTATTTTTGTGAGGGGGGGTTGAAATAGTTGATAGACAGAAAGCTCCTTGCATAATTCCGTATTCGATTCTCTTCCATTTCATCACTCATTTGAGATTTATTGACGTTTCTCTTTATGATGAAATTTTAAGTATATTAAAATGAATGCCATGTCTTTCAGAACCTTAATAGTTTCAACGTAAATGCTTATTGATGTAAGTGGTATCAAATAAATTTAATTAAATTTTAAAAAAAGAGTGGTTTCAAAATAAAATTTCTTAATCTAAGTTTTTAACCCATTAGACTTTCCATTCAAAACTTATCTTAAAAATCAATTCACAAGAGAGATTTTAAAGAAATTATATTTTATTAGCTAAGAAATGTATACAACAACAGGAAAAGAACTTTTTACGATTAGAAACATTTTTTTAGTGGGGTTATTTTGAATTACGTTGTAGAGTCATTGGGATATCTTTTAAAGGAGAAGAATGAGAAATGAACAACGCCTTCGCCGGGAATCGAACCACGGACCTCTCGGTTATGCGTCGAGCGTGCTGACCACTACACCACGAAGGCATGCAAAGAAGGTGGGAGAAATACTTTATATTCTCCCCCTTTTATAGAGCAACTGGGGATTAGGGGACCTAATTGCCAAATCCCGGTGGTGGAGAATCATCTACCACCTTTTTAGTTCGGGCGCAAGTTGTAGCGTCATTAGGATATTTTTGAAAGCAGAAGAATGAGAAATGAGCAACGCCTTAGCCGAGAATCGAACCTCGGACCTCTCAGTTATGCGTCGAGCGTGCTGACCGCTGCACCACGAAGGCATGCCAAGAAGGCGGGAGAAATACCTAATAACCTCTGTGAGGTTCATAGGATTTGAGAAATATTGACTAAAAAACATAATAAGGTATTTCTCCGGCCTTCTTAGCATGCCTTCGCGATGTAATGGTCAGCTGACTTGTCGCGTATTCCAGACGTCCGGGGCTCGAGTCCCGGCGAGGGCATTGCTCATTTTTCATGAGTCCTGCTTCAAACATATCCTAATGCCACTACAGTGACGCCTGAACTAAGAACGGTGATGGATGATGATTCTCCACCACCAGGATTTGGCGATTGGGTCCCCTAAGTGCGAAGAACATGGTATTTAATAAATAAAGGTAACACACAAAAAATTTAAAAAACGCCCCTTTGGACGTAATTTAAAATCTGAAACATTTCAGAGTTTTTTTCATTGTGTTAATTTTTAAAATTTAAATACCTCATTACGTCCCACATGAAATACCTCTAACTGTCCTAAAGAGAAACGAAACGAAGAAGAATTTGAATTGTATGATATGTATTGTAGAATTTCGTAAATTTGTGCTCTGTTTATGAAAGTAATAATTTAGGTCAAACATCTAATGACGATTGTGAAATTCATAAGTGTATCGCCTAAATTATCAGGAAGCACTTGTATCCATTGCATTTGTAAAGAAATTCTACAGCGACAACTTTGTAATTACTGTATAAATCTTTGCTGTTTGCACTTCTAAATGAAAATTTTGCTTTTATTGCAATGATATAGTGTAAACCGCATATGGCCCGCAAAAATGGACTAATTATATTATTTATATTCACGGTAAATTTTTTGAAGAGCAATATTCTATTAAGAGTTAGATGTATGAAGAGTCAAACTCTTAGTGAATACAGAATTGTCACTTAAGTGGATACGGAATTGTGCATTATGTTACTGCTTCTAACACCTCGCGTGTTAATAACAGCATCCTGGATACGAATGAGAAAAATATACTGATTAATGAGACAAATATTTGCCATATATCAGCCATATATGAGTCAACATAAATAGGTAAATCTTTCATTATGTTGTGATAACAGCGATTCATTTCCTTCAAAACAATAGCTGTTTCATTTAAGTGGTAAAATTTTATTATGACTCCTCATTTAAACGAGTGTTGTAGGGAACGAAACAGTACGGTTTTATAAATACGGTACCAAAAGAACCAAATTTTCTACCGTTAAAAAATAGTGCAATGTCAAATTCAACTATTTATCGAGTTTTAAAAATAGTATGAAAAGCAAGTTTATGCTGATTATCAGTCAAACCTTTGGGAAAGTGGTGCAGAAAGAATCAAACAGCCCGTGAAAATACTAAGCTCGTCGAGACGTTTGACACTCTCAAACTGTTCAAAAACATAAGATACCAAACTCAACTGTGCCTGGAACTGAGGAAAGATTGGTCGTAAAATATTGGGCCATACAAAAAATCTCCGCGGTTTTTTTTATATATTTTTGAACAAAAATTTTCGTTATTGAAAATCAGTTTTAATCAAGTACATATTGGCCATTATTATTTTTAGTCGATAGGACTGCCCTCCGGATGAATTCGGCGCTGGGTCTGGGCTCCCGGTGAGAGACTCCATTCAAGCTAGCTCTAGATAAGGGTGCACGTGGTGCTGTACTCATCAACCCCTACGGTAAAGAAACAGTGCCCACGTCCACCGCCACTTGTCACTTGACCATTATTATCTATGACCTTTTGCAATTTTTCGGGTAGCTTCAAAATTCCATCGGTGTGGTGCTTCTTTGATTTATCGTTGAAAATCTTGGCCAAGTGATTTTCAGCGGCGTTTCGGTCGGCTAATTTTTTACCATCAAAGAGAGTTTTGCAGAGTCCATAGCAAGGTCCGGGCTATGCGGTGGATGCATCAAAACTTCCCAACCCGAGTCATCAAATATATATGTCGCCGTGTATTGTCATGAGGAACAAAACTAACTGTCTGTTGGCCAATTCTGGTCGTTCTTTCTGGATTGCTTCCTTCAAACGGTCGAGTTTTACACAATACAAGGTCCAGTTGATGGTTTCGTCAGGTTGAGCAGATCCTAATGGACAACTTCTTTCCATTCCCACCAAACACTCAACATAACCATGTTTGGAGACAATCCAGGCTTTGAAGTCGTTTGCGGAGGATAGCCTGTAATGACTCGCTTTAAAAATGGTTCGATTTCGTTGAGTTCAGCAATATTTCACTGATGGTAATTCGGTCAATGAAATTTCTTTGAGTTAATTCATGTGGCACCCAAGCATCGAGCTTCTTTTTGTAACCTGCTCCTTTCAAATGATTCCAAACTGTCATGTGGTTGATGTTTAGTGCCTCCGCTATTTCCTGACGGCTTGCGTGCCGATCTTGCTTCACCAGTTGCAAACTTTCATAGACTTCTTCAGTAACTGGCCGACCATAGCGAGGTGCATCTTTGACATCCAAATTTCCGGAACGGAATTGAGCAAACACTTCCTGCGTCCTTCGTTCACTCACAACATTCTCACCGTACACTTCACAAATTTTTCGGCATGTTTTTGCTGCGTTTTTACCTTTTTTATAGTAAAAAAGCATCACATAGCGTTTTTCTTCAAATATTTCACTGATTCTTAAATCAATGTAACTTATTACACGAACAACGAATTAGAAAACTATCTTCGCAAACAATGAAAGTTTAATGTCACCTTTTAAGCACATGTTCGTTTGAGACAATTGGAGGAGTGTTACCGGATATATAGGCAACAACACCATCTAGTGGCAAAACATTAATGACCCAATGTTACACAAAAAAAAAATGGTCACCAAAATGGAATCCTGGTCAAGAAACTCAAGTACAATAATGCTGACTTAAAACTGTACATGATTTCATTCAGAAGCGGTTGGAAACTCAACATACATGAGGAATCGTATTTTATATTTATGTTTTTGTTCTGCTTTATCGCATTTTTGGTTTAATTTAAGCTCTTAAATTTGATGTCAAGTATAAAAAAGTATAGACATTTAATAGTCCAAAGAGGCACTAGTCCAGAAGGGCTATTAGCCTCAAAATGCCATTTTGCGTCGAATCATTAAAGGCCTTGAATCGCTTTTCAAGTTGTTGCCATGTATTTAACCCGGCGGGAGGCTCAACAAGAAAAGTTACTAGAGTGGGCGCGTGGGATATCACATACCCCACTGCTTAAAATACAGTAAAAATAGTTTTATTTGGTTGGCTGTTTTCTTTTGTATTAAGCGAACACGACTGGGGTTGCAAAAACTTAATTTCCAAAATAAGTTTATCGAGAGTTAAAATTAAGATAAATGAAAATAATAACAAAATAAACATCATACTTCTAAGTTTTATTGCATCTCTAATACACAATGCAACTTATTTTCTTTGTTTACACTTTGAACAAAATTCATTCACGTGTTCTTTAGCACAGAAGGTTTTCACATTTTAAATATAGCAATCGCGGTCTTCTTTCCTTGGCTCCAGGGCATTCATCACAACTTTTATACTTAGCTGCTTCGAATTTCGTATATTCGTTTGAATTATTCCTCGAAACTTATGCTCTTCTTTTGCAAGCAGTACGTAAGTTTATCGGTAAAGTATCAATGTCTGATCGTTGTTTAATATTTGTTTTATTAATGGTAATGCTAAGTCCCTCAAAAACAGACATCTGCTTCTGTATTTGGTTGGTGGATCAGCAGTCGAAAGTAATATAATTCGAGCATTTATTGTAGCAATATTCAGTGCAGAAAAGAAAATTACCATTGGCCACTTCCTTGTTATTCTGTCAACTGAATAACTTTCTGCCATTTCATCCACAATATCCAATGCTTCCTTAGTCGTATTATAAAAATATGTAATTTCTGGCGTTTTCTTTTCTCCAGTAGTGTCATCCACTGAATGTAGTACAAAATTTCAGTTTCACAAGTTAGGAATATTCTTCTTTTTTGTAGATTTGGCGTATGATACACACCACGCGCTTTCCCGCTGGTTAAAGATATTAAATAATAAAGAATCTGCATGAATGTATGTATGATTTTTGCATAGTGACAGAACAATTCCTAGAGTCATCAGATTTTGAGTAACGAATTCTTCCACCCGAATATGGGCACCTGAGAGCCCGAATTTTGAATTTGTTTTATTATCTATTTCATATTTTATAAAACTTTAACGAATTTTTGATTTACAGCTCAACGATTTCAAATCGAGCAGTGGTAACACTGTGGGAAATAAGCGTTTCTACATCCAACGCGCGAGACAGTCTATCGAAAATTTTAAAAATATGTTGTTTTTAAACATTTTTTAACATCTGAAGTCCTTCAGATTTTTTAATACGTTTAATTATTCTTAAAATTTTCAATTATTTAAACATATTCTAACTTTGAAACTGTTCTAACTGTTGAACATTTTGGTGTATTTCGCATGTAGTAAGATGTGATTCCTAATCAGTAAGATGTAAGATCTGTTTATTTTTACAGCCAAATGCATATTCCAGTTTCACAGTCACCAAAATTCGAAAGGCAATTTTTCATCTCCGCAGTTTCCAAGCAACTATTCTGAAGATCTAGTATGCATCTACAACTTCCAAGGCAAGGAACATGAGACATTAAAACTAACATTTCATGTCTTTCAACTAGAGCCACCTTTTAAAAAAGGGTGAGTTGCCTTTTCTCTGTTTTTTTTAAATCTCTAAATCGGATTTATTTTCTACCTTGCAGCAAAAGGAAATGTAATTTTCACCTTTGATAACACTCCTTTTGATACAAAAACTACATTTTCAGAATAAATATAGCTTCTTGGAAGACGATGACGATCGATCAGAAAAAAAAGCCCTTGATGACATTACATCTTAAATATTAATTTGGGAATTCTTTTAGAGGAAATCAAAGGCTAGTGTACTCAAGTTAAGCAAATTAAATGAATAATACTATTTTGATAAACCCCATTATACCTTCTCCGTAAGTCTTTCCTTTCAGATTGGTTATATTTCTTCGTCTCTCAGTTAAAACAGCTAAATGCAGTCGTATGTCAGATTTTTATACGTATTTTTATTTTATTTGAAAATTTGCTTTTCTAAAAATGTATTTAGTGATTACTGTTCCCTTTCTTTAATTTTCTTTAATTTCTTTAATTGTCAGATTTTTAACAATTTATGTATTTTTATTTTATTTGAAAATTTGTGTTCCTTAAAATGATTTTAGCAATTAGTGTTCGCTTTCTTTAATTTTAAATTTTTCGCCGCTTCACGTCATTTAGTCGTATGTAATGTTTCGTCGAGATGTTTAAATATATAATATTTACGCTTTTTTAAACAAATTTGGTAAATATGAAAGATATTCATTAAGAGGTGTCAGAACCCTCTATACCGACAATGTTATATTGGCCATTTTCGATGTACCTTTCCTCAAAATCTGCTGTAGATATACTCTTGAAATTTTTGTGTAATTAACGTACACCTATCTGATTATACTGAAATGAGCTTTTGAAACATTTTGAATTTTAGACTAATTTATAGACTATTTTATTAGGCATAGTAAAATTTAGCACTTTTCTCACGCATCAATTTTATCACAAAAAGCTCATTTCAGTAAATATTAGAAAATATAATAAATAAGTCATAAATCTGTTAGGTACCTGGGAGCAGTAGTTCCTGAGAAAAGGTACATCGAGTATAAAAACATCACGTTTGGAGAAAATCGCGTTCTTATGTAAAATTCCTCATTTATCAAAGCATTAGATGATAAAATAAAACTACATTTTTTGAAGTTCTAATTTTCATAGAGATTAAAGTATAGTATTTTTAGAAAGCTAAAAGTGTAGAGAATTTGAAAATGCAAAAATCCCAAATCAGTATTTTTTTGAAGATTTTTGGCTTCCAACACCTCTTAAATTTATGAATAACTTATTTAATTTCAACTAAAAGAAATTCTAAGAATTGTCATATTTCTCGAATTCAGACCTGTGGATGTTTAAAACCTTTTTACGATTTTTTTTAAGGCTACAACTATGAACATTGTTATTTTTTTTATAGTATTACAAATGGTTTATCACCTCTTAATGCATGTATATCAAACTTCTATCAGTCTCTTAAAATATATTCTGGCATGCGTACGAGTTCGTAATAGATTGAATGCACACACGTCCGCTGATTGATAAAATAAAATAAAATTAAAATTAAACTGATCGATAAAATTTATTTTATCGAAAGAGAAACTTCAGAGTTCAGAAATTTTGCAGAGAAATAGCCGCACATGTGTTCATAGTACCATAGAGTACAATCCACAGTTAAACTTCAAACAACTAAGAACCTTAAACACAACGCAATGCAAAGCGCATCTAAAGGGCGAAGTTTTCGATACCGTGAAGTTGCTCTGAAGTAACAACTGTTATGTGACAATTTGTCACGTCACCAGATGTTATATACTAATATCGCGGCACCAAATGTTCTGTGGTACCAAATGTTAAATAGAATTGTTACGATAATTAGCCTACAATAATATCAAAAACCAAATTCTAGTTGCGTTGTGTTTACTAACCCGAACAACCCCTAAGACCAAGCAGGAGTACTGGTGTCAAGAACATTCACACAAGTCATCATAAGAAAAACTCTGAATCAATTATATATATATATATATATAACCAAGGATATTTATTGCAGCATTAAAGGAAGACACTCAATCTTTCAACTTAAATTTCTAGATCTATGGTGTGTTCAGGTGACAACTATTTAAAATAATGCATTTAGAATTATAATATATATATTGCTAATTTCAAATATGCACCGAGATGAATTAATCAAAAATTTACACCGTAAAAATTAATATTAAATTTTCATATGCAGTTATCAAACTCTGCTGGCCAGCATAAAAATACACAGGAATTTAATGAATCACCGAGCATGGTGTCTTTACCAATATTGATAGAGATTACTTAGTTCAAGAAATTTCTTAATTTACTCAGGTAAAAATTACATACATAAATTTAGCAAATCCCTTAGGCAGTTAGAAAATATTACATATTCAAGTAGACCCGTTGGAGAAAAATGATTACATTTATTCCTACATTCAATTACACAATTAAAGGTAAAGTAGAATTTAAATTTTAAATTGTTCCTTAATTAGCAAAAGTTAAAGTTAATTCTCAACCAAAAATAGTAACAACTTAAAGTAAAAAGGTAAAATTTAGATAAGTTTACAAATTTACTATCCTGTCTTAATTCATTATATATAAATTTTAATTACATTCCAAGTTAAGGTTAAAAGTCCTAAATAGATTAATAGTGCAGCAGTTGCTTAAATACACAGCCTGGATTTAAGATCCAGCAGAAAAACCTTGACTAAAAGTTAAATAGAATTTAATTGGAAATTAAACACACATATAATTACTCCTTACATTAATAATTCATCACTGGAAAATTTACTTCAAATAATCAAATCTCTTAAAAAATTTTAAATTGCCTTATTACTTAGGAAACATGTTCACGGAATTTAGGTAGCAAGCTGTACTAAATTTCAGGTGAAATTAACAATCAAAAGGTTGAACTCACTTGAATGGAAGCGTTGAAAATTTAATTAAGCATTAACTCAACTTATAGATTTTTTTTTCCGGATGTCCCATTCATAACAGGTGTTGAACAAGGCTCTGCCGAACCAGTCCTTCGCAGATGTTGAACGAGGGAGTCCGGCAAGAAATCTGGACACCTGGATCAGACACTATGAAGATGGTAAAGTGCATTCGTGCAGCAAAACAAGAGCTCCTAAGGGTTCCTCCCTTTTCCGTCTATTCTCATTCATGCGAGTTGATGGTAGTACTCGAGTTGATGGTAGTAATTCGATGAGGAAAAAAACAACATTCTCGACTCCAACACGGGGATGGTAAAGTGCGGAGGAGTAAACTTCAAGTTTTTTTTTTTTTTTTAGATGTTCATCTTTATCTTATTTCCCATCTCCGGCTCTTCCAGAGGAAGAAAAAAATAACGTGCTTCTAACGCTGCGAATCCAAGGCAAAAAGGGCTGAGCATGGCCTTGCATGACGATTTCAATCGTCCAGAATCCAGAATTTTCGAAAATCACCAAATTTGGTGAATTAGTATGCAAATCTCGCCAAACACAAAACAGTGCTGCGAAAACTTAGTTTTTCCTTCTTCACACCAAAAAAAATTCCACCCTCGCCACCCCCTTCGCCAACAAGGAGGGGTGAGGGAAAGAATGCGACAAACCTATCACTCCCCTACCACGCAACCGGACGCAGTACATGACCTTGACGAGAAAGTGCTCAAAACGACGCTTATAGCAGAATAAATTTCTAGACACGAAATTCAACAATTTTAGCAATTAAATGGGCATAATTCTCCAACGGGGCGACGTACAGTCATGAAAGTAGGTTCATAAGAAGGGTAAATTTTTTCTCTTTAAGAGGTATAAATTTCAACCATGTGAATAAAAAGGAAGTATTTTTAAATTTCAAATATTACGCAGAAACAACCGATTTCCCATTGTTTTCTTCTCCCGACGGCTAATACTGTCGAACGCGTAACGTAAGAACGAGAACTCTGTTTAACTCGTATAAAAATAATTGATTCAATAACATAAGCAATACAATTCGTGAAGAAAAATTTAGAATAAGCATAAATTAATGCATATAATTTACTCACTCAATAATTAATTAACAAATAACTGCAATTAACTACACATTAATCCATAATTCTAAACTAACCAAAAATCACTACATAACACAACTCTTAACAACTAAAAAATGATGCTTTCTCCGGTCTCATATAGTTTTTACTCGGCCGCCGAGATAGTTTATACTTTCCGCTTCTCGAAATTACTAGAAGGTATACGAGGCCCAGGTACGGTTACAGCTAATAAAGTGATCAGTTACAATTATTCGATTGCAATACTTAGTACGATGATACAACTCTTCCGGTGGGGTGGCTTCCGACTTAAGGAACATTGCCAAACGGAAAGTACGATGATACAGGGACCGGACCAAAATGACGCCAAATGATCGCTAAGTTTGGAGACAAAAATAGTTTCCAAAACCTTGCCAGCTTGGTAATATCTCGCCAAATTAGCGAAATAGCCATTTACTCAATGTTAAATAGACTTGTCCCTGTATTATTTCACCAACAGAACTTTCTCTGTCTAGATTTTCATGTTACATTACAGAGAAAAATACAACAATTTCGCATACAATTTTACTAAAATTATTTATCCATGTACACTGCGCCAAAAAAAAGGGGGGAGCAGTTCTGCATCTTCCGTTTTACTGGGCCGATTGACGAAATTCAACTTGCGTTTTTCATGTCTCGAAAGCGCGACTTACGATATGTATTAGATTTACATATATCGTTGACCTAATACACGGATTTTGATACGAAATCGGACTTTTTCTGAAATGACATGCCAATTTTTTTTTCCATATTTCGCTTCTACGACTCAAAGTATGCCAAACTGCCAACTTTTATAAAAATCGCAAGAGTAGTTTTTAAAAAAAATTAGCTCTTAAAATTTTAGCTCCTCCATCTTAATCGAATTTTGGTGTATATTTACCAATATCTCTTTTTTATTAAAATTATTTGATTCTTCCTTTCCCATTTCAAAATTTACGTTCAATCCAAATAAAATTCGCTCATTTTTTGTGATTTATTTTTAGTCCAAAGGGATTTAGTCCCGAAGGACTATTACTTTCGTTTTGCGATTTTGCGTTGATTCACTCTGAATGCCCGATTCACTTTTCAAATTGTTGCCACTAAATGTTATCGCTCTGCATTAAAGTTTAAAAAATGAAAAATCTGCATAAATGTATGCATGTTATTATTATTTTTTTTTTTTTTTTGACGTAGCTTTCTCTTCAAAAATCGTCTGCGTGCGTTGCACGGGAAAATAAAAAGGAATTTTAATTACAGTTCTAAATAAATAGCCAAATAAATGTGAAATTCGTAACAATATTCTCTAAACCTTTAACGAATTTTTCATTAACAAACTCAAAGATTTCAAAGCCAGCAATACCAACGTTGTACAGAAAAACATTTTTATCTCCAGCGCGTGAGAGCGTGTACCGAAATTATCTAAAGATATGCTCAATTTAAAATTATTTTGCGATATTGCTGTTGAACTGAATTTTATGGTTTAAGTGCGAAGAACATGGTATTTAACAAATAAAGGTAACACACAGAATGTTAAATAAACGTACCTTTGGACGTAATTTAAAATCTGAAACATTTCAGATTTTTTAAATTTGTATTTTTAAATAATTTTTTGAAAACAGTTCTGAATTACAGCCTATAAAATTTTTGCTATCATCTTAAAGTAGATGCCTTTCTAAGCATACCTGCAAACAACTAGAGTTTTTTTATTCAAAATTTCCTAAGATATACTACATGAATTTACATATTGGCGCGTTTTGAAATAATAATGAAAATATGGTTTACGCACTTTGTTAAAATTATTTGAAAGTAGCAACCGTGACTTTTTTTCCGCTCCCGTGACAATGAAAAAAAAAAGTCATGGAAAATAGGTTGCTATAAATTAAGAAGTTCGCTCAGTGAATTAGTGTTGGCGTAAACTGAAATAAATTTCTCCGTATATTTCTCACCAAAAGTTACAAAATTTAATATCTAAGCATAATTTGAGTCGTAGAATCGAAATATGGAAAAAGAATGATGTGTTATTTCAGAAGAAATCCGATTTTGTTTCCAAAATATTGTTAGAAGAATTGCTATATATAAATCTAATATATATCCTAAGTCGCGCTTTCCAGACACGAGAAATGCAATTTGAATTTCGTCAATCGGCCCACTAGAATGGGAGATATAGAACTGTCCACTTTTTTCCCCGTTTCTTGCTCTTTTCTTTTGATTTTTTTAGTCGATTTTGAATAAATTGGTGTCTCTGTGTGGTTATTAGCACCAGGTGACATTTTGTAAGCAGAGGAAATGAAAGAAAATGGTGAGTCACACAGATATGTTAAATATTCAGCCCATGTAAACAGGAATAGCTTACAAGAAGTATTACTTCACGTTCTAAATCTAGGAAAAGACCAAGGATATTGAACGCTTACAAGAAGTAATGACAATGGGAATTCTAATAAAAAGTCATTGGATATGTAGTAGAGAAAGAAACAAGTGACTAATTTTCAAGAAAAAAAAACTTTTAAAAACTCATACATTAACATTTCATCATTTTTTACATTTATCAGCTTCCTATACATACAGATTCTATTCCTGCCTCTCCGACTTTCAAAAAATAATATTTGTTGTTTGCTGCATCTGATGCGCAAAGCCTGAAAAACAACTACTTATACTAATACACTTTTTTATCGTTAAGTTTTTTGCGAGCGGTGGAAACGTTTTACAAAACTATGCTAAATCAGAATGCTATTTTATTACTGAAGCCATACATGCCTCGAGACATTCTTTACAATAAAGGGTGAGCAATGCTGTTTTGTCCTCGTATTAACATTACAGCTGACGAAATCAGAAAAACACACATGCAGCCAACCTCTTCACCAAGATCCAAACTTACTTAATATATATTATTATTAATATAATTATAATAATATATATTAAGTAAATTTGGATTATTATTATTGGAAATATTATTAGTGAAAGAATTTAATCACTTGATCATCAGTAGGAATCCATATTACAACACATTAAATTTAGCTGCAGTTGCCTATGATAAAAAATCACGAGAGTTTCTTGGTATGAATGTAATCGTTCTTTTTGATTAATTTTTAAATGTTGCTTAACATCCATTTAAAATTAATTTTAAATAAGCAAGCGTAATATGCCGCTTTTAATGGATTGCTTGAAGCAAATCATATAGGCTTTCACACTTGAAAATTCATTCAAATGTAAGTAGCTTAAAAAAGGGAAGTGTGTTTGCTTAAGTGATTAGGGAACTGTATTCCAGCTAAGGGCAGTTATGCTTTTGGTTTAATACCTAAAAATAAGCTATGTGAATATTTTACGTAACTGTTATCTTACCAACTAATTAAAGGAAATGCCAAATCTTAGATCGCTGTTTATCGTCAATAATAACCATTTTAGCTTCTATTGAGTTTCAACTTTATTGATGGACGTTTAAGAACTATTCATTATGAAAGGTAATCTGTGAAGCGATTGCATAACATTTGGTTCATAACTCTCTCTGCTATGATTAGCATAACTTTTGTATTACGTATTCGCTAATGAAGCTGATTTCTAAACGGCGTGAAATATGAAAAACCTCATCGAAACCACAAAATGCTTTATACTGGCTTGTATTGTGTATTTATTTATGTGTAATTATCATACATTTTTATACCATAAGCTGTAGAGAAATATATCGATAAATAAATAAAAAATTATTATTGATGTCCAATAGCTAACAATGTGTCTTGTAAGTAATCTGATTGCTTGTTTTTGTCTTTTCATTATCACTTATACAGTCCTTAATGTTAAAGCTATAATATAATAAACATACAATATAATAAGCTATAGTATAAAAGCTATAATATAATAAGGTGGTTTGACAGCTTTTTTACTTCCATGTACGAAGTAAAGGAAGTATTGCAATCGCGAAACATTTCGGTTATCATATTTCAACGAAAATATCCATTTTGACAGGTCTCGAATCCATCTGAACGATTGATTGATTGATTCTGGGGCGCAGCCCCCTGTCCACCCAGCTAGAAAATCCAGCCATTAGACAAAGAAAATGGGGTAGGCCCAAGCCAACAACGAACAAACAACTAACAATGAACGGAAAAACGATGTTTTTCCATCTGAACGATGTTTTTCCACGACATCCGCACGTACCGACAGAATAAAGCACTCTTTTTTCCCAAAATGGATTGTAAAATGGGTTTAAAATTGATTCCGAAGATGTTTTTTCGTAACGTCTGTACGTACTTACATACATGTATGTATGTATTTCGTATAGCTCAAAAACGGGTAACCCCAGAACGTTGAAATTTTGTATATGGGCCTTTTGTAACATTTAATTGAGTACCTCTCTTTTTGGTTACAATTCGGCGCAATAAATGTATATATATATATGCACCCACTCTGTTACCCGGCTCGAAGAGTTCAGTTTTTTAGTCTCATATGTTGGTGAATTGTGCATTTTTTGCTTCAAAAGTGATTGAATTTGTTCTTCTTAAGTTCCGATTAAGGTTGTAAGGTTTATTATACGTTTTCTAACAGTTATTTTAAGTTTTGTATCTTTCCTATCTTATTCTAATTTCAGCTTACAATTTCCTGCCAGAACGTGAATTCAGAAACGCAGATAATGCAAATGAGAATGAGTACTATTTAAGTCGTGATTTAACCGACTTCAACAGAGAGAGAGTTTGATTTCCTGGCTAGCGCGCGTCCGCCTTCTGACTACATCTCTTTTAGCTATTACTACGCTCGGCCGTATCTTAGGCCCTTGCTAGGCTTCGCCGATTTAATTAATACTTAGTGGCCAACTAGTTAAATTGTGATAGCTTCGGCTATATTATTTAAGAACTTTAGTTAAGCTAGTTTTAGTTTAAATTATTAGTAATTAAGTTCAAGCCCGAGTGGCGGTTTTATTGTGAAGTTCCAAGTCGGAACTGATTGTAAATATACTGAATAATAAAGGATTTTAAACCCTTCTCAAGTCTTACGTGTTCTGTTCACACTTAAGCGATTATTCGCTTGTTAAGTGTTCTTGGGGTTAAAAACCAGAACTTAAGGATTTAAAGAAATAAACCCTACAAGGTTTTTATGCCTTCAGTTAATCTGCATCCAATAGTTGTAGAATTATCAATTTGTTTTCAAATGGTACTAAGCCTAACGAAGTTGCCATTTGTTTACATTTGAACTCTTAGTGGAATGGTGAATTAAGTCAGTTTGTGGACCAAATTGTGTCTTTTAGCTGAGTTGGACCAAAAGAAAACTTGCAGTGTTGTGCACCGAAAAATCTATCTTCCTACCCGCTGGCCAAATATCTTGTTTTTGCGTAGAAACTCTGATTTTAACAGTATTTCGTGTTTTATGTTTTTCTGTATTTTTTAATTTTTTATAAAGATGTTTTGAGATGTAATCTATTTTGCCGCGAAGTGAGAACTGAATTAATTGAGTGAAAAATACATCTCTAACGAAATTCGAGGATATAAGTTTAAATGAAATGTAAGCAAAAATGTGTATGTCAAGGAAGTCATGTGCTATCCAGATCAACTTACTTCGATAACCGTAAACATACTGTACTTAAGAACGCAGTGACGCTACTCCTTTCTGCTATCTACTTGACTGCCAGCATTTTTTAGCTATAATAAGACGCTTCGCTGTTCAATAACTCATTACTGCATACTAGATCACTGTGCTTTTATTCCGTCTCTTTTCGTATATCTTAGTTTTTCATATACACTCAAGAGCCAAAACATTATGACCACCTATCAATAACGAGTTGGGCCACCTTTGGCGCGCAACACAGCTTCAACCCCCCTTGGCATGGATGCCACAAGTCCTTGATAGATGGCCGGAGACAGATTGTACCAGATGTTGTACTAACGGTCACGCAAATCAGAGATTTTACGAATTGGTGGTCTTTGACCTCTGAGCTGCCGTCCCATGACATCCCAAATGTGTTCTATCGGATTGAGATCCGGTGAGTTAGGCGACCAGGCCATTAACTGGAAACCAGCATCATGTTCCTGGAACCACTCCAACACAATTGTAGCCTTGTGACACGGGGCGTTGTCCTGTTGGAACATTCCATTTCCAGCTGGAAAAATAGAAGCTATGTAAGGGAGCAACTGGTCCGCAATGATGTTCAGATACCCTGTAGCATAATGCGATTAATTTCAGAAATGAAGATGATGCAGAAGTAAAGATTTATAAAGGGTGCCCACAGGGCTCTTGTAGTGCGCCCCTGTTCTGGAACCTGATAATTAATAAGTTATTGAAGGAAGATTTTCCTCAGGATACTCATGTTATTGCCTACGCTGATGATATATTGATTCTTATGCGAGAGGACTCACTTGAAAAACTTGAGCGACTTTTTGAAATGATTATACCCATACTTGAGGAGTGGAGAATGAAGGAAGGACTGAAATTTTGTTGGGAAAAAACTCAAGCACTGTTTTTCCCCAAAGGCGGAAGAAAGTGTCGAAACCCTCAGTTGAGATATATGGGTACAAGAATTAAATTTGTAGATTCCCTCAAATATCTTGGGGTTCGTATCGATTCTAGACTTACTTATGCAGAGCACTTTAAAGAGGTAAATCGAAAA
The DNA here is from genome assembly GCA_000611955.2 of Stegodyphus mimosarum. Lineage (NCBI taxonomy): Eukaryota > Metazoa > Arthropoda > Arachnida > Araneae > Eresidae > Stegodyphus > Stegodyphus mimosarum. The sequence goes on along the minus strand of KK116723.1, from coordinate 512,275 downwards.
ACAAATGATATCCTCCTATTCTATAAAAGGACTTTCTCTGCCTGTACTCTCAATATTAAACATAAGATTATTTATGAAATTTATAAAAATGTCATCATTCCCATAATAATGTATGGCATAGGTTCTTGGGGGTCCAGAGCAGGGGAATTATGTCGTATTCGCTCTAAATTAGATACAATCCAAAGGAGCTGGTGCCTGGCGATGACGCGTGGCTTCAGGACGGTCTCGACCGAGGTTCTATGCGTCTTGGCCGGCACTCCGCCTCTCTCAATTCTTTATAAGACCTTTTATGAAAAATTTCTCCTCAGAGATGGAAGAAAAGACTTTTTACTTTACGATGATGAGCTGATCACAAGAACTTCTTATGAACGATTCAATAGATTATTGGTTCACCCGGCGAATAACGTGGTATGTCAATTTGATAAAGAGCTACCCGTTATTGGAATGTATGATGTTTATACGGACGGTTCGGGTATTGAAGGTAAAATTGGTGCGGCTTTCGTAGTATATTATTACGGTTGTGAGATTTATCATGAGCAATTTAGACTTAATGATTACAACTCCGTATTTCAAGCGGAAAGCTGTGCACTGAAAAAAGCTCTGGAATATATTAATAATAATTTGCCAGCGTCCTCAGTTGTCAACGTTTACAGCGATTGCCTCTCTTTGCTTCAAGTTATGAACTGCCCTATTTCGACCAATTTAATTGTATTTAATATCAAGAATCTATATGAGAATATTATACAAAAGGCCAAAGTGAAATTTCACTGGGTCAGAGCTCATGTTGGCTTCCAGGGTAATGAGAGAGCGGATGTGTTGGCCAAAGAGGCCGCACTCTCAAGTTCTGCAAAATGTATTGAAGTCCCAGGCTCAAAAAGGAGAGCAGACGGGCTCATCTTGGCGAACTCTATAAGAGAATGGAAAGATCAGTGGCTGAAGTCGGACAGAAATAAAGGACACTTAAAATTTATACAAATAAAGAAGAAGATGATAGTTCATGGAAACATTGATGTGAATCAGTTTCTGACTGGCCATGGCCGTTTCCCCGTTTATTTAAAGAGATTTAAAATTCAAGACTGTGACCAATGTCCAACATGCAAAACTGTCGCAGACGGGGATCATTTTTTGTATAAATGCAGTATTTTTAAGGAAGTACGCAGAAAATATGGCATCATCGGTAACACATTTATTGACGTACGAGAACATGTTGACTTCGTTGAGGCCGTCCTGAGCCACATTAATAGTCATAAATTAGAATGTGGAGTCTTAATTTAATTAAATAATGTTTTTAACTATGATGATTTTAATTTGTATATTCTTAAGATTTTAAGTTTTTTATTTATGGTAATTTATTGAAAGACTGTGTTATTTTAATCTTTGTATTTAAAGATAGTCTTTATTGATGTATAATTTTTATATGGGCAATAGTTCCTACTGAATTTTGGATGTTGTTATTTATTTCAATTAACATATGTTTTGTGTGTAATGCTCTGGAATATGAATTTAAGCTTTAGCAATATATGTAATGGATCTAACGGTGTTTGGATTGAAAGATAATTGATCAGGCTGAGTTTGAATTGATTTATGAAATAAGATTTCTCTGATGTACTGTGCCCATTCTCAATTTGAAATGTATAGCATGAGTATTTATGTTGCTTTGTGATTATTGTGATTTCGATTGTATTGTGTATGTAATAATGTTTTCTATTTTTTTTAATATTGATGATTTTAATTGGTGTGTGTTAATGACATGTTTTATTTTTGGAGCTTTGTTGAGTGATTGTGATATTTTGATACTTTGTGTTTAGTGTTTGTTTTATAGAAATGTGTTTTATTGTATGAGCAATGGTTCCCTCTGGATCCTTGATATTGTTTCAATCTAATTTTGTACATGTGTTTTATGTTTTATATTTGCATAATTGTATTTTCCAGTGCTGCAGCTTATCCGAGAGAAACTTATGTATTTATGTAAATTTTGTGTTTTTTTTTTTTTAATGGAATTGTGTTTGTACTTCTTGTTTTTAAGGGCCAGTTAATTTTATTATTGGTTAGGTTAGTGTTTAAAAAACATGGAGAACCTCACCAATGTTAATAATTATATGCTTTGAACTCTTCCACACTTAGAATTCTTTGAGATAATGCATAATTAGACTACTTATAAATTTAACTTCGAAAGTTTAATACTATTAAATATGTGATGTTAAAAAAGGGAAAAAGGGAAGGAAAAGAGAAAAAAGTGGCTGAGAACTAGTGTCTCAGTGACTAAATCGGTGATGATCCTTGTAAAGGCTTTTTTTTTTTTGTGCGAAATTGGTAGTAGCGTTCCCTGGATATCTAACCATATTGGGCCTTTATACATCCTGGTGGCTGCAGTACGTTTTGATTTTTGAATGTTGTGTGTTTGTATTACCTGTTGGTGTTTATAAGTGGTTTTCTGTTTTGTTTTTCTCTCTTTTGCTTCTTTTCTGTCCTATTAACTGTTTCTGGGGTCTCTGGACGTTTGTGGCTGGAGGGGGGAGGTCTATAACGTTCTTAAGGCAGCAATGCCAGGTGGAATGACCTCCTTTCCCATTTGCGTACCCTGTAGCATTCACGGTCTGCTCTACCACAACCACGGGTCCTAGAGACGTCCTACAGAACATAATACCGCCACCACCGGCCTGTGTATGACCTACTGTGCATTGAGGGAGCAACTGTTCGCCTGGAAGACGGCGTATCCTGACACGGCCATCGGCGTGATGAATGACAAACCGTGATTCATCTGACCAGGCAACTCTCTCCCATTGATCCATGGACCAGTTTCGATGTTCCCGGGACCAGCGCAGGCGCAGTTGGCGATGACGCTTGGTCAGAAAAGGCACACGAGTGGGACGTTTGCTGCGTAGCCCCATATCCAACAGTGTCCGCTGAACAGTGTTCTCCGATACTTTTCTACTTGGCCCTGCATTGTAGTCGGCTGTCAGCTGAGCCACTGTCTGGCTCCGGTTTTGCTTCACCATGCGAGACAGTCTCCGACGACCTTTTTCTTTGATAGCGTGTAAACGTCTAACAACATGTCGTCTACTTCTGGTTTCACCGTCATTCATCCACTTTTCATACGTACTAACAACTGTAGATCGCGAACAACCCACGAGTTGTGCAGTTTCGGAAATACTTGTTCCGAGCCTTCAAGCATTACAATCTACCCTCTGTCAAAGTCGCTTAGATCCGTAGCCTTTCCCATCACACACAGAAGTAAGTGAAAGAATAATTCTTCAGTTCCATGTTCCATGTTCCACTTTATGCCGCGATTAGCACGTATGATTACGTGCTGTGTTCCGGCTGTCATAAGGTAGTTGCTTCTAGGAGCGCTGAAAGTAAAGAATTACATGAGCTGGGCGGTGCAGGATAGCGAAGGTGTAGGAGGGAGGGGGTGTGACCAACGTCACGTGAGCACGAGAAGACATCTGAATGGTGCAGTGCAGTATACATAATATGCGAGAAATACAAATGATTCTTCAGACTCTCCAGCAGCAGTTAAATACCACTTCCACCTGATCACGTGCCTTCCACGTCATCCAGGCGCGTTCATCGCAAAATGTAGGGCTGGTCATAATGTTTTGGCCCTTGAGTGTAATTAACGATATCATCGTCCGCATCATTGCAGCTATTATTATTCTCCTCCCACAAGCGAAACAAATGCCTTCTCAATTTTAACTGGCCAGCATGGATTATCGTATTAACGAAGTGCCTATCTGATACTGGCTTCCAATTAAGAAACCAATTTATTAATTATCGATGGGTAATTAACGTCTTCGGTGTTTCGGCTATATTCATCAGTTGCATAACCACTTCTCTCATAATTGTTATCTCTTATGCCTCGAAATTTTATAAATCACTTTCTTGGTTGTTACACCCGCCTTTAAGGTGTATTCTGTCTGTCCTCAGTTTTATGTTTACTTCCGTTCAGTATTGTTAAAGGAGCTGGCTATTCATTTGCAACATCGTTAAATTTCAGAAAATATCTCTGAACTAGTTCTAATGGAAACTTATCTGTAGGTTTATTTTCAACATTTTGTTTATTTTTTTTTCAATGCTCTTTAATCTTTTTACCCTAGTCTTTGTGAATCAGTGACTCTCTCTTGATCGCTAATAAAATAGTTCGATATGCTTTTTCAAGCAATCTATTCTCCTGTGGATGTTGAGGCAAATTTAAAGTGCCCTTACAACTTTTCGTTAAACAATATTCCTTAAATATCTTCTCTATGAAACATATTGTAATAGCACTTATAATTATTTCTGGAAGTCCAAACTATATAAATTTGTTATATCCTTGCTAAATTAGACCTCTTTGAAAGTTAGAATATCGAAGAACTGTGTAACGGCTATTCGCCGCGTTCTTGTAAGTAACGAGTCCAAAAGAAGGGTTAAATTTACCCTTTATTCCAACTCAAAGTAAGCTAACAGATGGCCTCCTTCTCGGGCTTACAACAAGCCTCGACATGAGCTTTAACTCAAGATATAAAATACAAAATTAATCTAATGCTAACTAAAATTAACCAGCCGAAGCTGCACAGGATCAACTAGCAGAATTGGTTTTTATTTAGGATCACTGGCTCAACAATAACAGCGGTATAGCAGTAAGCTTATGCTAACAGTAACAACCTGGCCGAAAGTCAGAACACGCTCTCCTCTGAAGTGACCCAAACTTCAGCTTAAATACTCGTTTCAACCTCATTTATATAAATCGTAATCCTGAAACCTTATTTTCATAGGGAAATGTAGGTGGGAAATGAGAAAGTAAAGGAAAGGCTTGTTCCAAAATAAAAATAACTATCAAAAAAATTTCAAGTAAACCTTGCAAAGTGTAAAGATACGTATAAACTTTTTCAGTGCTCTCAATGTAGTCATAGCTGAATTTCTTTTCGTAGAATATAAAAATGTAAATCTTGTAAAACTATTAATTATTACCAATACATCCGTAGGAAGTTATTTGTTGTTTATGTTAATTCTTCATGAAGGCCTCATATGGTTTAATGAATGATTGCGAAAATTAAATTTATGAACAAAAAACCAATTTTTTTAAGAACCGTTAGGTGCAATATTTTTCCTTTTTAACTCTTGAAATTTCTCTCAGGAAATATTCGAAGCACACTAAAATGTGGGTTGTACACAGCGTTCTATTCTTCTGAACCAATATATTTTTTTTTTATTTTAGCTAAAGTTGTATCCTCTGAACGATGTATTAGATTTATGTATTCGATGATAAAATATTAGTGTAGTGAATTTTCGCGTTCATTTAAGAATAATTTATTAAATTTATCATCTGTCCTTTCCTGACCGATCCCGTAACTTTATAAAATAACAATCATGAATTTCCGTCGTATGCATTTTATCCCATTCTGGGTTGGAGGGAAAGTTCTGTCGTATTTTAAAGAAAATATTTGAATTCATTTATAAAAATACGTGTTTAATATTAATCAATTATATATGCTCCGTTATTTGTTACAACTTGTTGCCATCTTGCAGGTAACCTGTGAATTCCTGTTTTGTAGAAGTTCTCATCCTTGGAGTTAAAATAGTCAGCAACTGCCTTAGAAACACTTTCAAAAGACTTGAATTTTTTCCCGTTAGACAATTTTGCAGAGATCTGACCAGGTAATAATCAGATGGTGCAATGTCAGGCGAATACGTAGAGTGACTAAGGACTTCCCATCCTAACGCATTCAGTTTTTGTTGTGTCACTACTGCAGTATGCGGGCAAGCATTATCGTGGTGAAACACTATTCCTTTTCTGGACACTAATGCTGGCCTTTTTGCTTTGATAGCTGCATTCAGTTATTGATTGCAGTACAGATCCGCGTTGATGGTTTTTCCCTGTTTCAGCAACTCGTAGTACACTGGACCTTTCCTGTCCCACCACAAACAAAGCAGTACTTTTCGTTGATGGATACTTGGTTTTGGAACTGTTGCTAATGATGCTCCTGGTTTGCAGTAAGATTTTTTTCTCTTAATATTCTCGTAAAGAATCCACTTTTCATCTCCAGTAACCAGCCTGTCCAAAAACGGCTCCACGTTGTGTCTAATCAGATCTGATGAACACATTCTTACACGATCAGACAAATTCTTTACCGTTACTTCATGTGGTACCCAAACACTTTGCTTTAACACAAACCCAAGAGATTTAATGTGATCTCCAACAGTTGTATGATGAATTCCAAACTCTTTTACAATTTCTCGACTTGTTAAATGTGGATTATTTTCCAACATGGATCGCAAAACATCATTATCGATCTTGGATGGTCGTCCAGATCGATCACTTTCTTTGAGGCTCAGATCCCCGGAACGAAATTTGCTAACCCATCTTTGACAAGTACGAACATTTACAATATCTTTTCCAGATACCGCACATAAATTTTTACATGCAACCGATGCGTTGCTTCCTTTTTGGAATTCATATAAGATGCAGTGTCGTAAATGCACTTTATCTACTGACATGATTTTCACTTTAAATATCACAAGTAATTGATGAACGGTAAAAAAGGGCACCTTTTATATTATACAGCAGCTAAAAAAAAACAAATCCGATTAACTCACTAGCCAGATTTTTTTTATTTACAAGAAAAATCACCTGCCTATTTAAAATACGACACAACTTTCCGTCCAACTTATAACTTACAATTTTAGGCCATATCTTTGTTTCCTAATTTCACATTCTGTTATATCGTTAATTTTATGTATTATAAGCATCAAAAACACTTTCACGTTATCTGTAATAATTGAATCTAAGTGTTTTTTCTGACTTACGAGATGATGGTCAGATTAACGCTTTCTCCTGGTTCATCTTTTCATATTGTTTCCATTTGCTGTTTCATGTGTGATCATATTCTTGTATCAAATTACTTCAACTCGCACTTCCAGGTTGAAGGTTTTCTTTGCATTCGTGTTAACCAATACTGGACAGCAGTGGCAGCTCATAGCTAAAATTAGTGGGGGTGCTGTCACAAAAAAATTTTAATTCAATACATTCGACCATTTAAGAACAAGTGTGTTCCGAAACATCTGTTGTGTCATCAGCCATTAAAGCTACAAGCTTTTCTAATTTCATTCCTTATCTCCTCATGATATGTTTGAAAGAGGCAGTCAAGTATCTCGTTGTGAATGGTCTTAGAAACACCTTTGAAGACTGCACTAGTTTCTAAGTGATTCTTCAAATCTGAATCTAGTTTAGAAGTAAAATTTACTAATCCTCTAAATACACTTGGATTTACTGAATCGTCTTTTTCATCATGTCCACGTATGGAAGTTTCAAAGTTTCCACAAAAGAAAATACAGTCTATTATTTTGCACAAAATTTCACGGTTCTTTTTAACCTTTATGTTATGCTCATTGACTGAAAGTCTGTATCCCTCACTAAGTTTCTCCTTAATACTAACGGTTCCTAAAAGTGCAGTGAAACTACATTATCAACATGCTTCTTTGACACCTCATGCTTTTGAGTGTTTCCTTTCATTTTGTTTATATTATTTGTTTATATTAAGAATATGATGTATGATTTTTTAATCACAGCACACGCGGAGTAAAAAAAAAAAAGAAACTCCTCCAAACGGCACTCCAGATTCGGCACTGTAAGAGCGACAGTGCCCTTCTTCCTCTCGGCCTCGAACGCTGCTACCTAAGCGCGCATGCGCAAAACAACAAAATACCACACGCGCGAAGTAAAAAGTAATCACGTTTCCAGAATTTCGGCATTGTAAGAGCGACAGTGCTCTTCTCGCTGAGTGGCTGGAGTGCTGCGTTCTGTGTGCGCATGCGCAGATCAACCAAACACCAAGCCGCTGGAACTGCAAAGCCCGCAGTTCCATACAAAGACTTTCGTACATTTTTTTATAAACTGGAGGATGGCTACTGACATTAATTTTAAGGATTATATATTGTAGAAGTATAAAGAAAGAATTAAAGAAAAAACGGCCCATTATATTGAATATTAAAAATAATAATAAGTGGAAATAGGCGGTGCTGCAGTTCCACAGTGCTTATTACGAGCCGCCACTGCTGGACAGCCGCTACTGTAAATTTGAGTCCAATTAAAATTACCTAAGTCGTGACAAAAGCTATGTCATTGCCCTCAATTCTAATTTACTCGAGTGATTAATGTTTTCTGTCTTTGATGTCCCTTTACTCGCAAAGGGCAACAATGACCACTTTTTATTCGTACTCTTTCGTAGAAACATTCTCAATAATTCTCTGTTGCTGATATTCATTTCTACTTCTATTTCCTGGATGTAAAATGCTAATGAAAGTTGATCGATGGAAGTCCTTAAGATAAAGAACGTCGTGTGTCGTTTTCATTACTATTTTTTTCTGTTAGACTTGTTAATGACTCTACTGTTTCTGCGAATTTTGGCAGGAATTGTCTGAAAGCCGTGAGTAACCTTGGAAAGCCGTAAATTCCAAAAACCGAATTTTGTGCTCAAATGTCAGGGAGAAAAGTACAAGAATAGGCCATAGAGCTCTTTTAACGATCCTGGTTGGTATTATAAACATCTCAGCTATTCCTGATTAATTCTTACAAATTCATATTTTGTAATTTTAATGCAATTTTGTCTGCTTCCAAGCAATCAAAAATATTTTTAAAGTTCCTTATTTAGTACAGTTTAAGAACTTGAATGATCAGTCGTTGGTACCGCTATCATTCTTGCAAATTGAATTATATCCTTTCAGATAGTAAAATTTATTTTCAGATTTTTCTGCTTAGTCTAAAATTATTAAGTAGCCGTAGCCTAACGGTCGAAAAATTACCCCATTGCTGTAAAGTATTTTCTCCCTCTCTTCCGCATGCATTCGTTCTGTAACTAAAATCATATACGACACGCATTCGAGAGGTCCAGGGTCCGAGTCCCGGCAAGAAAACTTCACATTTTCCCGTCTCCTGCTTCAAAATAACCTAGTGACTCTACGGTGGGGCCCTAACTAAAAGATGGTGGACGATACTTCCTCACTACCGAGATCTGGAGATTTAATCTCCTAATCCCAAGTCCTCCTTCAAAAGGGGAAGTATATAAGATATTTTCTCCCTCCTTTTCGCATGCCTTCGTGGCGTAATTGGACGCATTTTTGAAGCGTATTTGAGAGGTCGAGGTTTCGAGTGTCGGCGAGATCATTACACACTTTTACGTCTCCTGCTTCAAAAAGAAAAAAGAACTAATGTCTAATTAAAAAAATCCATGCTAGGAAGAAAAGATTTATATTTCATTGCCTGTGAATTTAACTCTGTGCTGTTTATCACAAATCGAAAGAACCCCGTCTTTCTCTTTATGAGCAGCATTGAACTGGAGTGATCTATTTACTCTCTTCAACTTTCTTAATGATCATTTGCATTACATTTTTCCAAACCTTTCCTCGAAAACACTCACCACATCCAAAATTGCCTGATTTCCTCACTGAGTTAATGCATTTATCAGTTATAATTTTTTCTAAAATAATCTTTTCTGCATCTGAAATTATACTCAATAAGATTTAATGTAATTGTTTACTATCCATTTAATCTCCCTTTGAATTATCAGTACAGGTAAATATGTCTAAGGAACTTTCATTTAGCATATTTTATTCGCATGTTTTTACCTATTAAGCGTACGTGAGTGTATCTGCAAATAAATCCATTGTTATCTATATATAGAAAGAAGAAAGTTTGTTTGTTTGTCCTCTAATAACCTTAGTCACTACTATAGCTATCGTCACCAAAAAGGTTCCCTGGAAAAGGTCGACGTCCACTTTTTTCCTCAAAAAAGTAGCTAAATAGAGATATTAATAAAAGATAAGAGATATTAATAAGATATATTAATAAAAAATAAAATAATAAGAGATATTAATAAAAAACTCGAAAAAACGATAATTTTCACCCTCATTTTTCCGACGGGCAACTGTCTCGCAAGCTGCAGATGAAAATCTGCTTTATTTTGAAAGTTGTTGCCACTGCTCGCTTTCAAATCATAAGGTTTGTTAATAAAAATTTCTAACTTTTACGATGAAATAAAAATAGAATTGCCAAACATTAAAAACATTATTCCCGATTCCAAAAATTCGCGGGAAGCCATTTCCATTATTCCCATCTTCGTACGACTTTAATCAGCCGAAATATTAATTAAAAACTCTGAAAGCCCTAATTTTCGCATTCATTTTTCCGAGTGGCAACAATCTCGTGCGTTGGAGATAAAGATGCTTTATTTCGAAAACTGTTGCTACTGCTCGCTTTCAAATCCTCGAGTCTGTTAATCAAAAACTTGTGTATTTTACGAAACCTATATAAGTAAAGAAGAAAGTGTGTTTGTTTGTTTGTTTGTTCGCGTTATTGATTTCTAATCAGTTATCATAAATTTTTTGCCACATTTAATCGGCCAAAATTGAATATAGGTATTGGATAGAATTTGAGCCATTTGATTAGAAAGACGAAAATCATTTAAAACTGCATACCATTGTTGCTGATATAATGAGTATTTTTCTACAGAAATTTTTTATGTGGGTTCTATATCGCATCAGCCTGAAAAATGTATGACTGTGAATGGTATTTTTTGCATCCTTATTAGAGAAGGATTACAGCGGAATCGTTCTCTCTGTTGTTAGACGCATTACTCTCGATCTAACATAACTGGCATTAGTATTTCCGCTAGTTATGACTAATCTCACTTGTCTGACCTAATCAGAACAAACCCACGTATTTACAAGTATTACAAGATACACGTCTACAAGATACACGTATTACAAGATACACGTCTGGTTTGGCAACAGCCTTCAGCACCATACAGGTGATAGTACGACTTTGCTCAGTTCCGCACCAGTTTTGAAAGACAGCACCTCGTGTTACGGGTTTGAGGGTCTTCCTTCTTTCTTCCTCTACCACCGACCTCTCGAGAGGACTTTCGGCTCGCCGTATGTTTTGAATGCCGTTATGCCATGCAGACACTATACAATTACAAACATCCATGCCTTTTCTGAGATTCAAACCCGAACCATTCGGTACGGCAGTCAGCATCATTAATATTTTTCTTACCTAAGCTGCAATTCGTTGGCTGTGTATAACTTGAGTTTCTCTTGACAATCAATGCAATTAGCCCTTATCTGTTATACACTTTTATGTGCTTTATGTTCGATCTAAGGATCGACGTCTGTTTTTCGGCTGATTACAATTATTCATAGTTACCTATTTATTTCTTAAACTCTCTTGCTTTTCCCTCTTAGACGAATATTTAGAGAAGTTCGTTCTAAGTCAGTTTGAGAGAACGAGCTAAATAAAGTAAACATTGGGTAAAATTTAGTAAAGATTTTCAATCTGAGCATCATTCCCAACATACGGCAATACTAATGGCCATAGGTCCCTAAATACAAATTGCTACTGACATATCTATAATTAAATATCTGATATTTCTTCTATTAAACTCGAACATTGAGTAATGTACACTGAGAAAGAAAGGGGGAACAGTTCTATATCTCCCTATCTACTGGGCCGATTGAAGAATTTCAACTTAACGTTTTTCATATCTCGAAAGCGCGACTTTGGCTATGTATTAGATTTATACGTAGCATTGTTCTAATATAGGTATTTTGACACAAAATCGGACTCTCTCTGAAATGGCATGGCAATTGTTTTTCGTGTTTCGACTCCACGACTCAAATTATGCCAGACTGCCAAGTTTTGTAAAGATCGCATGAGTAGTTTTTAAAAAAATTGGCTCTCAAAATTTTAGCTCCTCAGTGTTAATTGAATTTGGTATATATTTATTAATATCTCTTTTTTTATTAAATTTATTTAAGTCTTCTTTCCATATTTCGAAATTTTGTTTTATTCCAAATAAAATTCGCCGATTTTTATTATTTATTTTTAAAATTTGTATTTTTAAATAATTTTTATAAATGTTTCGAAAAACATTTTGAATTATAACCTATGCATTTTTGCCATCATAATAAAGTAGAAGTATTTCTAAGCATAAGTACAAAAAATTAGAGTTTTTTATTCGAAACTTCCTAAGATATACGTGAATTTATATTTTGGCGCGTTTTTAAATTTGACGTATTTATTATAAGCGATAATAACGAAAATATGGTTTACGCACTCTGTTGAAATTATTTGAAAGTATGAACGATGACTTTTTTTCCGCTCCTGGATAATGAAAAAAAGGAAAGGAAAATAGTTTGCTATAATTAAGAAGTTCGTCAAGTGAATTATCCTTGGCGCAAACTAAAAAAAATCCGCCAAGATAAATTTTTTAAATTTCTCCATAAATTCCTCACCAAAAATTGCAACATTTAATATCTAGGTATAATTTGAATCATAGAATCGAAATATGGAAAAAAATCGGTATGCTATTTCAGAAAAAGTCCGATTTCGTGTCATAATACCTACGTTAGGACAGTGCTATTTAGAAATCTAATATATTTCGTAAGTCGCGCTTTCGAGACTTGAAAAACGTAAGCTGAATTTCGTCAATCGGCCCAGTAGAATTACTGATATAGAACTGTCTTGTTTTTGTTTCTTTCGCAGTGTACAACTCCATGAACTTAAGAATAAAAGTATTGCTAATATTTTCCAAGCAACAAGTCGGGTATATCTTTCATTTATACCGGACTCTGTAATAAGGTGAATCTGCAGACCTAATGGACTAGACCAAAAAAGCTATTCTTAACAACTAATGAACTGCGAGCAACATCCATGCACGATAAATATATTTCCAATAAGCAATTGAACTCATTCCTCGTATTACTAATTGTAATCAGTAAGAGTATTGATCTGTGTTAAAGTAATTTATACTCACAAATGTGCATTCATAACATAGAATAACATAGTAACATAATAATCGCTATAATTCTAATTTTTTTATGATAATCTTAGCATCAATATTTGGTCATGTTCCTGTTCTGTTGCGACTTACAGAATGTATTCAATATATGTGTTACTGTGAAAGACCGAAATCTGGAGAATGTCGACTTTCACCGGAGAATGTCAACATTCACCAAATACGTCGGTAAAAGATCGAATATAACATTGCATTCTTGTACATTCGGACCCTCACCGGTGTATGTCGACAATCACAGATATGCTCTGGTGTAGATGGAAAACAGAGGCGACTGGCCGTTTACCATAAATGCAGTTGTAAAAGCGAGGGCCTCTCGGGCAATTCAAAGTCTCATAATAGTTTAAGTTGTTGCAATTAATCAGATTTGAATCACATAATTTAGTAAGTTTTTTAACTTCTATTATTTTCATTTCTCATTTTGAATGTATTCTGTGTTTTAAGTACTTCTGTGTTTTTTCGCGACTGAATTACGGAGAAGAAAATATAATCTCATATATTCAACATTCACCGATGAATGTCGACATTCTCCAGATATCGGTGTTTCACCGTAACATATATACTGAAAAGGTTTCTGTTAAATATTATTCAAAGTTATCACTCATAAGTACACTCTGATACTGAGAACGAGCAGCCCTTATGAAGAGTGATACACAGTGTTTTTATTTGCACTTAACAGATAACTGGAACCTTCATAGTCGATCGAAAAAGCTTGGAAGTCACTGCAGGTAGCTGGAAGGAGATAAATCAAATGAGTAGCACCAAACCCCAATACTTAATCCCTCCTTATTAATTAAATAACTAAAGAAATAGCCAGTCCCTCTAACAAACATTTCCGCTCTAATTAATAATTTAGTAAAGCAAACGTAATCGCTAATTTGTTTTTCTTCTATAATTAATCAAATTGTAAATAACTGATGTTCTTCTAATTAATGAAGTATACATAATTAAATAACTTACAACGCACTGGTACTCCCTAATTCATTAAAAACCTCCAAAGCAACAATATTACCCTAATTAACTTTCATCATATAAATAATTAAATCATATGGAAAGCACCGGTTACTCCCACTAATCAAATGCTTCCCTCACAATCTTGTTAGGACTCTGGTTTTACCTTGTGAGAATTTTAATAATTCTAGGCAGTTACTTTGTGAAGACTGTCACATCGCTAAGTATTGGTGTCCTCCATACATGCACCTTTAATTTATTCATATAATAGTTGAAGTACCCGACGTTGTCCGGACATTACGCAGACTGAAAAAGCTTCATTTAGAGGGAGGGGACAGTTTTATTGAAATCTCAGGCAGACAGTGATTTTCTTATTTGGTTACAGATGAATTATGCAAAACTGTACCAAGATGGAATAAAACTGTACAGCAGTGTAAAACCAACAGGGCGCCATGTAATAGTTTTATTAAGAACTTGCTTTGTTATCGATTAATGTCTTTTGTTGGAAAATCATCATTTATTTTGGCCGATTTCTTCGCCATTTTCAAAATATTCGCGAAAAACTCACACGCAGCGCACTGAAATTCTTTCTGAGTTTCTACACTGTTCTGGACAATTCTATACTTTTCTAAAAAGTAAACGAACATGGCGCCATCTAATGATTTTATTAGCAAATGATAGCGGGAAAGCAACAACGGTGACGTGATTTCAGAATGGGAAGTAGAAATATTAATTTCGAATTTTGGTAAAAACCAATTATAAGTTTTCAGTTTAGCATGTATGACTTTCCCTCATAGGGGCTTTTGACTAACTATTGTCTTAGGACAATAGTCACTATTCTGCTAAGAGTTAGTCAAAAGTTAGTTAGTCAGTTACTGTCTGCAGACTATTGTCTTAGGCTTATTATTTGACTTAGGTTCGAATTGCTGTTGTTGCATTCAGCGTTTAAAGATATATGCCTCGAGTGTGGGCTTTGTTGGGTGGTTTTTCGAAATCTTATGTAGAGCGTGACCTTTCTCTTGTTTTGAAGGTCACATATGCCAAATTTCATCAAGGCCCTAATAAAACTATAGATTGATATGAAACCAATGAGCAGTTCAATCCAGGTAAGTAATAGTAACTAAAATGAATCCGCGTTTATTTCTTTTAAAAGGCTTAATCTGTTGACTAACCACAGAATAAATTTAAAAAAAAAATTAAATGGCTTAATTTGTTTGTCTTATGCTTTCCTTAACCACACCGCACTACCGCTTGGAAGATAAAAAAATATTTTAATTCGGGGAACTGTAGCTTCATTAGGTTATATCGGTACTGGAACGTGAAAAATGTGTAATGCCCTCGCCTGGATTCGAGCTTCGGGACTCCCGAATCCGTTCTGAGCGTGCTCTCAGTCACAATACGAAGGCATGAGGAAACGAGAGAGAGAATACCTTATTGCTGTTTTATTGTCTTTGGTTCACCAAAAGCAGCGCGTACATATTTGTGGATCAGGAAAGGTAACGTCTTTGCAAGATCGCCTTTAGAATAATTTATGACAACTAATCTTTGTAGAATTTTTTTTAAGAATGGCATTCACACTTGTTTTTCACTTTTATTTTTGATGGAGCAGAAATTTCATTTTGTTGAATTAAAGAAGCCATATTGAAAAAAAAGTAAATTTTGGGACCCGGTGGCCCCACCCACCACGGACTCTAAGGGGACTCAGAATCACGCGCGAGGGCTAATCGGGTCTATAAGTACACTGAAACCCCACAGTCAGCTATCTTGAAGGCAGGAAACTCTCGAAAGATTATCCCGAAGCCACTGGCAAAAGGATTAGTGACCAGCCGATTGACGCTAGCAAGGAAAGCCAAGTGCCGCTCATTTTGACTGAAACAGAGACAAAGCAGCGGGTTGGGGACAGTACCTCGCCCCTCAACTGCCAGGACCCTCCTTTCCAGTCATATGGGTCATCACGCAGGGCAGACGCTCGGGCGGTTTTCTTTTTATGAGAAACTAGAGAAAAAGGGATGTAAAAGCATCTCACTTTGATCTCTAACCTCTGAAGAAGAAAACTACAAGGGAGGGAAAAGAACAGATAATGAAGGAGAGTGGAAAAGAGAAGGTGGAAAGATCTCTAGGACTCCAGGATCGTGACCTTCGTCTCAACAAGAGGGCAATCCATTGAAGAGCTGAGGGGGGTGAGGAAGAAAAGAATACATGATACTTTTCTCTCATTTCTTCCAATTGCTAATATGATTTAACTTGAAAACATAAATGGCATTTTTATGACTCAAAAAATGGCTGCAAACATTTATGGGACTCGTATATATGACTAGCCTAATATAAATTGTTGACCGGAAACAAGTCGCAAGTCCTTCTTGAAGTGATATATCAATTCTTTTCCACGAAATTTCAGAATATACCTGAAATTGCGACTTAAAATTTTTTTAAGGGTAAATAGCAAAACGGAACTGCTATCTGATGTTTGGTATATGAAAATGAAAGACTTATAATTTTTTTGGTATAAGAAATATCGAAGGGACATTTTTAAAAAATGTCCCTTCGATATTTCTCCCGCCTTCTTCGCATGCCTTCGTGGCGTAGTGGTTAGCACCCTCGACGCGTAACCGAGAGGTCCGCGGTTCGATTGCCGGCCAGGGCGTTGCTGTTTTTTCAGTACTCCTGCTTCAAAAATACCTAATGACTCTACAACTGTTAAAACAATTATCTATAAAAACTGCTAATTTTTTACTTTAGTCAGATCTACGTACATATTACGAAAGAGCTTGGAATAGTTCATTGGCAAGTGAAATGTTCATGATGCAAGTGTTCTTTATAACTGATACGATACTTAAAGTCAGTACGTAGACATTTGTTAAATGCTGATATTGCAAAGGTTTTCTATTTCTATGGCTTTATTGTGACTCCATATTTGCAATTTCTTCATTTTTAGTTTCAAATATAACACCTTTGTTTCACCTGGAGAAATGCTGTAAACAACAAAAATAAAAATATAATAAAAATTGCATTGTGGAAATTTGTGATTGTACCTCCAAGACGTAAAGGAATTTACGATAAAAGTTTCAAAAAATTAAAAAATATGTATTAAAGAAACTTAAAAACAAAAAAGGCGTAAGACCAAAACGAAACTACTATATGATCTTGGTATATGAAAATTTCAGTTAATTACTTGTACATGAAGCATTTTTAAGTTAATTAGTTACGATTAGTTTTATTGTTTAAGAATTTGTTCCCAGGAATCGTTCTTGAACTAAAATTCTAAAATCACACCACAAAGACATGCTAAGAAAGCGGGAGAAATACCTTACATACTTTATATATTACTGGTTCTGCACATGCTCGCGGTCATGATGCATGGTGTTGTTTGAGTGGTAAAATAAAACGCATATTTCTTGGTAATTTTTTGGATTTAATAAGTGAAAGTGCTTTTTTCTACGTCGTTTTATGTTCCGATTTATGTATTTCAACTTTGCTTTGGATTAAAAGGCATGCTTTTGAAGATATGAAGATTTATATATTCAGCGAAGATTGGCTGGCTCATTTGCATGCGATAAGTGGATTTTTGCTATTTATTCTGTGAAGGTACTCTGCAACTGACTTTTAATATATGTTTTGGATTTAGTTTTACTTATTTTATTTATGTGTTTAAAAGCATGAGAATTGATTAAGTACTTTATCAGATTTTTGCTCTCAAAAAGTTCAATACGCATTAGGCTTAGCGTGGCCGCTGTTTGTTTACCATTGAAAGCTTCGCGTTCTGCACCTTTCGCGCAAGTCTTTTTGCCAGTTGATCAAAACTTTAATTTAGGTTTTGAGGACTGATTAATTTTGGTGCATTTTATGAATGTGATTTTCTGCCCGTTGGTCGAATTGTCCATTTTGCGCAGAATACCTGTGTTTTGTAATTGTACTGCTATTTATTAATGTTTTGTAAATTTCTGAATTTTTAGTTATTGTTTTTTGTGTAATATGACCACTTTTACATCTTGATATTTTTATTGTATATTATATTTTTATTATATATTATTATATTATATTTTTATTGTATATGTTTTTAGAATTGTAAATATATTTTAATTATTGTAAATATGTTTTAGCTGAAAAATTTTTATATATAGCCCTGTCGCAGTGTGCATAGTGATATTATTTAATTCTGACTTCATTTGTTTTACGTATAATGAGTCAACTAAAAGGTGATACTGAGGGAGAATTTACAGGAGTTGATGGTGACATGTTAGACGGCTCTGATATGATAAAAGAAAAAATGGACTTTGATGATGATAGATTTAATGATGGTGAAAGATCGGATGGAATCCTTTCTGCTGTTAGATCCCTCTATCAATCTGTGGATAAGTTAAAAGTTAGAATAGTTTCTTGTGAAATTACTGATGGTTTGGCAAGGGGTATTGATAGAGTTGCGAAGCTACTTATATCACGGAATTTAAAGATTATTGAGGAAGATTTGGTGCACTCGAGAACAGATGTGTCGTTTGATATTAAACAGGGTATTGATGAAGTTAAATGTATTTTACAAAAGGATCAATGTGAACAAGAGGTAACGAATAAAAAGAATCGATTTGCGGATGGTAAATATTGGAAGGAAAATGAGTTGATTGTCAGACCAGTCGTACCGGGGATTGATGTATATGATGAATTGATTGCAAATTTAAAACCGGAAGATGTGGATATGTGAATAATGAGCTCTCATGTGAAGAAAAACGGGGACTTGGTTGTGAGATTTAAGGAAAGTAAACAAGTGGTTCAGAATGCTATCAATTCTGAAGAGAATTTAAGAGATAAATTACATACACAAAAGAAGAGGTTTATTCAGCCAAAAATTATTATTTATAATGTTTGTAATTTTATAGAGGACAAGGAAATTATGGA